>VMDO01014357.1:0-54881 GCA_007922755.1 Pedetes capensis | reverse complement strand
GTGATTATCAGTATGTCTTGATTGCATGTTTGATCTATTTCAGATTGCAGAAGCTGATAAAAGTCTTCCCTTTCTTCATTTGTGGCCTTAGTGGTGGGTGCATAAATTTGAATAATAGTCATATTAACTGGCCTTCCTTGTAGGCATATGAATATTATTCTATCACTGACAACATTGTATTTCATGACAGATCTTGAAATGTCTTTTTTGATGATGAATGCAACCCCATTTCTCTTTAGTTTATCATTCCCAGCATAGTAGATCATATAATTGTCTGACTCAAAATGTCCTATACTGGTCCCTTTTAGCATACTGATGCCTAGAATGTCAATGTTTATGCACTCCATTTCTCTTTTAACAATTTCTAATTTGCCAAGATTCATACTACGTACATTCCATGTTCCAATTATTAATGGATGTTTTCAGTTGTTTCTCCTCATTTTGAGTTGTGTCACATCAGCAAGTTGAGCACCCTGGGGCTTTACTCCATTTCCGTTATCATGGTAGACTCTACTTGGAAGAGGCAACTCTTCCCCAGTAGTCTTTTGAGTGCCTTCCATCCTGGGGGCCTCATTTTCCGGCACTATATCTGACAGTGTCTCTTTGCTATCCACAGGGTTTTCAATGGCTAGTTGTTTCGGGAATGGCTCACCAGGTCCTACTCCCTAGTCTGTCTTAGTCTGTAAGCTCAGCTGAAAACCTGTCCACCATGGGTAACCTTGCTCATGTCTGAGGTTACAGTGGCAGAGCTCTCAGCCTCATTGCAACACGCAAGCCCCCACAGTGTGGCAAACTGACAGACGTGTGGGGGAATTGAGGTGGTAGTAAACTGCAAACAAGAAAACTCAGGTTATCACAGAATCACAGCCAATTTCTATCAAATCTTTAAAGAATAATAGCTATACTCCTTAAACTATTCCATAAAATAAAAATGGAAGGAATACTGTCAAACTAATTCTATGAAGTATGTATGTCTCAGATACTAAAACCAGATAAGGACATAAGAAAAAAAAAGTATAAACTAATTTCTCTGATGAACATTGTTGTTGTTGTTAGGTGCCAATGAGTTGGTATCCCACTCATAGCGACCCTACATACAATAGGCGAAACACTTTATCAGTGCTTCTCTGTTATTCATAGGGTTTTCAATGGCAGATTGTTTTCCAGGAGCAGGTTGCCAGGTCCTTCTCCCAAGCCTACAGTATCTGGTGCTCCCAGGTGGTCTCCCATCCAAGCACTAACCAGGCCCTGCCCTGCTTAGCTTCTGATATTTGACAGGATCAGATGCCACAGGGCTACAGTTGCAGGTGGCTGATGAACATAGGCACAAAAATTCTTAGTAAAATACTTTGAAACTGAGTATAGCAACATATAGAGAACATCATATGGCCTGATCAAGTAGGTTCCATTCAGCAGATTCAAATCTTGTTCAAACATACAAAAATCAATAAATGTAATAGTACACATCAATAGACTCTGTGACAGAAATCACAGGATCATCTCAATTGATGCAGAAAAAAACTTTCACAAAGATCTATATGCTTTCATAATAGGTCCTAAAGAGATTAGAAAGAATAATCCTCAACATTATAAATACTATATCCAGTAGAAGCTAAATCTACATTAAAAGGAAATAGTATACATATGATTGGAATAGTATGCCCCTGCATGTCTGTCAGTTTGCCATACTGTGGGGGCTGGCATATTGCTGTGATGCTGAATGCTATGCTACTGGTATTACAACTACCAGTACAGTCACCCATGGTGGACAAGTTTCAGCTGATCTTCCAGACTAAGACAGGCTAGGGTGTAGGATCTGGCAGCCCATTCTTGAAAAAGCAGCCATTGAAAACCCCATGAATAGTAGAGAACCACTGTTGGATATAGTGTAGGAAAATGTGACCCCCAGATTGGAAAGCACTCAAAAGATGACTGGGCAAGAATTGACTCCTCAAAGTACAGTCTACTTGAATGACAGAAATGGAATAAAGCCCCAGGGACCTCAATTTGCTGATGTGGCACAACTCAAAATAAGGAGGGACAACTGTAAACATCCATTAATAATTGAGAGGTGGAATGCACATGGTATGAATACAGGAAAATCGGGAATCATCAAAAGGGAAATGGAACACATAAACATCAACATTCTAGGCATCAGTGAGCTAAAATGGACTGGCATGGGCCATTTTGAATCAGATAATCATAGGGTCTACTATATGGGAATGACAAATTAAGAGAAGTGGGGTTTCATTCATCATCAAATAGAACATCTCAAGATCTAATCTGAAGTACAATGTTGTCAGTGATGGAATAATATCCACATGCCTACAAAGAAGGCCAGTTAATATGACTATTATTCAGATTTACACACCAACCACTAAGACCACAAAGGGAGATATGGAATGTTTTCACCAGCTCCTGCAATCTGAGCTAGATTGAATGTGCAATTAGGATATGCTGCTAATTACTGGTGACTGGAATGAAAACATTGGAAAAAAAGAAGGTGGTTCAGTAAGTGGAAAATATTGCCTTGGTGACAGAAATGATGCTAGAGATTGCATGATAGAATTTTTTCAGACCAATGACCTTTTCATTGCAATATATTTTTTCATAAACATAAACAGAGACTATGCATATGGAATTTTCACCAGATGGAACATATAGGAATGAAATTGATTACATTTATGGAAAGAGGTGATGGAAAAGCTCAATATCAAATGTCAGAATAAGACCAGGTGCTAATTGTGGACCAGACCATCAACTGCTCATATGCAGATTCAAACCGAAACTGAAGGAAATTAGAACAAATGTACAAGAGCCAAAGTATGATTTTGAGTATATCCCTCCTGAGTTCAGAGACCACCTCAAGAACAGGTGTGATGCATTAGACACTAATAATAGAAAAGCAGACATGTTGTGGCATGGTATCAAAGAAATCATTCATAATGAAAGCAGAAGGATATTAATACTACAGGAAAAAAGAAAAGACCAAATTACATGTCAAAAGAGACTCTGAAACTTATCCCTGAACATCAAGCAGCTAAAGTAAAAGGAAGACATAATGAAGTAAAGAAACTAAACAGAAGATTTCAATGGGCAGCATGAGAAGACAAAATCAAATATTACAATAACATGTGCAAAGAGCTGGAGATAGAAAACCAAAAGGGAAGAACATCCTCTGTTTTTCTTAAGCTTAAGGAACTGAAGAAAAATTTCAAGTGGTAATAGTGAAGGATTCTATAGGGAAAATATTAAACAACACAGGAAACATCAAAATAAGATGGAAGGAATACATAGAGTCCTTATACAAAAAAGGATTGGTGGATGGCCAACCTTTTCAAGAGGTTGCATATGATCAGGAACCAATGGTACTGAAGAATGAAATGGAAGCTGGCTTGAAGGAATTGGCAAAACACAAGGTGCCAATAACTGGTGGAATACCAATAGAGGTGCTTCAACAAACAGATGCAGCACTGGAGGTGCTAACTTATTTATGCCACGAGATTTGGAAAACAGCTACCTGGCCAACTGACTGGAAGAGATCCACATTTGTGCCTATTCCCGAGAAAAGGGATCCAACTGAATGTGGATACTATTAAATGATATCATTAATATGACATGCAAGCAAAATTTTGCTAAAAATCATCCAAAAGTGGCTATAGCAGTATATAGACAGGGAGCTACCAGACAATAAAGCTAGATTCAGAAGATGACGTGGAACCAGGAACATAATTGCTGATGTCAGATAGATATTAGCTGAAAGCAAAGAATACCAGCAAGATGTTTTATTGACTATGCAAAGGCATTTGACTGTGTGGATCATAACAAATTATGGATAACATTGCAAAGAATGGGAATAGAAGAGCATTCAATTGTACTCATGAGGAATCTGTACATGGATGAGGAGGCAGTTGTTAGAACAAAAGGAAACACTGCCTAGTTTAAGGTCAGGAAGATGCATGTCAGGGCTGTATCCTTTCACCATACCTCTTCAATCTTTATGCTGAGCAAATAATCCATGAAGTTGGACTTCATGAAGAGGAGCATGGCATCATGATTAGAGGAAGACTCATGCCATATATTTCCAGTTACATCATATGGTAGTGAAAGCTGGACAGTGAAAAAGGGAGATAGGAGAAAAATTAATGTTTTTAAATTATGGTGCTGGAGATGAATATTGAATATACCATGGACTGCAAAAAGAACCAACAGATCTGTCCCAGAAGAAGTGCAACCAGCGTGCTCCTTGGAACCAAGGTTGGTTAGACTGTGTCTTACATATATTAGACATGTTATCAGGAGGGACCAATTGCTGGAGAAGGACATCATGTTTGGGAGAGTGGCAGGTCAATGAAGAAAGGAAGACCCTCAATTAGATGGATAGACACAGTGTCTACAACAATGGGTTTATTAAACCTAAAAAAGGTTGCTTTCCTGGCACAGAATCTGGGAGTGTTTCATTCTGTTGTACATAGGGTTGCAAGCATAACTGTATACATCTAAGATTGGAAAATACAAGGGTACTTACCTGAAGGGGGAGGAGATTTTGGGAAGGTGAAATAGAGCAACACAGGAGTTAAGAGGAAAAGAATAAATGAAAATTTCATTATCCAATTGAACAAAAATTTCATACAGAAACTCATTATACTGTATGCAAATTAAATAACCATCAAATAAAGTATGTTTCTACCTATCTGTATAATTTCAATGGTGACCACAGAGTGATGATTTTTTAATTTATGGAACAAAAATTTGAGGAAAGTTACAAAAATTTAATAAACATGTTGTAGCAGAATTGAGTATACAAATAAAAATTAAGACAAGATGGAGGCACAAAATGTGGTTTCTTTTGAGAATTTATAAACCAACAAGTATCTATAGAGCACTTATCGTATGGTCATATCTGAGTGGAGAGCAGAACTGAAAAGGAAAACATCATAGACAGGAAGAAGGAAAGATAGAGGTCAAAAATAATTGCAAGCTGGGAAACCAGGGTCAGTTCTGCCTAGAGACTGAGTTTTTGAAATATTGAATGTAGTTTTAGTAACATCTACTCTGAGGAGGGCTGTGTGTGACGTGCTACCATCTGTCAGTTACTTCGCTTCAAAGTTCCCCAAGTTCTTTACTTCCTTTTGTTCTTCCTGCCTCTGCATGTCCACACAAGGTGAGATTCATTCCCTAAAAAACAAAAATCACAGTTTGTGTTCACATGCATACATGAATAGTTAAATAGTATAGATCCATGACACTAAGTCTGATTGAGTTGCCATGTGGTTTGACTTTCCTAACAGCGAGGGACACGGTCACCAGGTCACCTGGCTCCAGCATGCAATGAGAAGACCCGGAGGCTGAGTGAGGCACACCTCATTTCTCACCTTGTCCTGGTGCCTGACCATGTTAATCCACTCTGTTTGATTTCCTTTTCTCTACAATCAGAGTCACTCCATCTAGGTAGCCAAAGGCTTATTATCTGACTATTGTTGTCTGGGGTTTTCTCTTGTCATCTTTTCATTTAAAATTTGAACATAAATGGCTTGTGATATGTAGTTGTTTTCCCTAAAGTCCCTAGATTAGGCAGATGGGTGGATGCCCTATTTTCAAACTCATTTTTTGAGTTCTCATTTCTCTGAATTCCAAGGTATCTGCTTCAATCACAACTCCTAGAACCAAGGCACAACTTCGGCATGGCTCTGCCTTCCTCAAGAGCCCCTCTTTTCCTCTGCACATGGGTGAGTGTGTGAATGAGTGTGGCAGAGTGCTGATATTTAGAAGGTAGGCACTGAAGATTGATTATATTACGGAGGACAAAATGTCCAATTTAATGATCAACATTATAGTTTTATAAATGTATTAACAACTTCCTAAAATAAGGACAATCTTATAGTATGTTGTCCTTTGAAGACCATTCTGCTACATTCTCACCATTCCAAGGTTCTTGGTCACGGCTATACATGAGCCACCTAAATGAGCCTTCGCCTGCAGCCGTACCACTGTGGCATCCGATCCAGTCAGACCTCGGAAACTAAGCAGCTTTGGACCCTGTTAGTACTTCGAAGGGAGACCGCCTGGGAACACGAGGTGCTGTAGGCTTGGGAGAAGGACCTGGCAACCCACTGCCCCAAAGCAGCCATTGAAAACCCTGTGAACAACACAGAAGGACTGACAATACTCTTTCATCTGTTGTACCTAGGATGGGTGTGAGTTAGACACAGACTTGATGGCACCTAACAACAACAAAAAAGAGCTTTTCCGTATCTCAGGACATTGCTCTTACCCAGCTCTCTAAATGTGTAAATCAGCTTTTTTTTTTTTTTTTTGGAGGGGGGGAAGAGATCACTAAAGCTACTCAGTTGATTCTGGTGTTCAGCCAAGTTTGAGAAACATTGCTCTAAATATTTTTTACGTCTCCTTCTTATCTTTTGTTAGAACTCCTGAAATATTCTTTCCCAAGATTCCCAAGGAAACCACAAATTTCTCTCATTTCATTAACAGAAACTCAGGTCTTTAAACATATACCTATGTACCCTCGTACTTTTGGTCTCAAACTAGCTCATTCACGTTGTGCCTATGGATTGCCATTTTTTCTCATGGGGGAGGGGAAAATAGGCTGAAACAAAAGAACTATTTACCCCAAAGATGAATTATGTCACTCGTGGAGAAAGCAGACACAGCTGCAGTCAGTTTCTGTTTAAATAGCATTTTTTCCCCTTAACAGTACACACGAAAAAAGTTCTTTGAGCCTCTTAAAAATACAAGACTTTGTACATCTAAAAGCTTCTTCTGTTTGCACAATGCCCACCTCTACCTCTTGGCGAGATCAGAACATCCTTTTGCCCAAGCAGTGTGATCTCCAAGAGAGCTGTCCTCACCTCAAACACACAAAACCAGACCCTCCAATGTGAGACTCAGGGCCTCCCTGCCATGGGGCCTGGGGCTGTGTAAAATGAGCTGTTAAGTCTTTTTGATCTTTAGCTCCTAAGAGGCTAATTCCTCCACAGGTGTGGGAGGAGAACTTGTAGTGAGCTGACCCGCAGGTGTGAACTGAACTTCACCAACCTCTCCTCTGGACCCTCTGTAAGTTCTTTTTGTAAGGGTGTGATTTCATGTCTGATAGGCACTTTTATGGAGGACTGGACAAGCATACACGCCAGTGACAAACTATGTATTCCTACAGCCTCATCAATCTATGCTTGTTCTATAACCCAACATGTAGTCTGTCCAGAACAAACAATATTTTCAGCCTCTATATCAGGTACTTTGGAGGTCTTGTAAAGATGCCAGCAGGTCCCTGAGGTTGTGCTTTGGGAAGAATAATTACTAAAGCAAGTAGAAGCTCTCCAAATGGCAAGACTCCTTCAGTCAGGAGGACACTTTGTACTGTCTGTGTTGGCACTACATGTGGTCTTCTAAGTCTTGACAAGAAATGGGAGTGTTCTTTTTTATTAACCACCAGGTCTTGGCTGTAGCAGAATAGTGTTGCTTTATGATAATCTGGATGTGTTGGTAATAATGGTGCTTTGGTGACTGTGTAGGAATCATGTCCTTTCTTCATGTATTGGAGTAGGTTCAAGGTTATTTCTATTTTGTTAAAAAAACATCTGTCTCTCACCAACCTTCTAATATGTGACTTTAACCCAGACAGAAAGGCACAAAGTTACGGTGAATGCTTAGGAGTCCTGCACAATGGAGAGCATGCATGTGGTATGGGGTCACACAAGCCATCCATCATGTGTAGAGGGGAGAAAGGTGGAGAACTGTGGGATAATTAATGGGGTAATAGGCATCTATGTTGAAGGCAACCTCAGAAAAAATCACATGAATGATCACCTTATTTCTACTACAAGCCTTTTCTTTGCTTGGGTTAGGATTTCTACATCTAGGAAATTATCCATGCATATTGTCTTCTTCATTCCATGGCAATTTATCTTCTGTTCTTTGAGATGTTCAGGGACTTGACTGTGGGTGTGGGGCATGGTTCTAAAACAAAGTCACTGGTCAGATTTTCACTGAGTTTAATTTACTGCCAGGGAAAGTTTTCCCAGTCTAACCTGTTCAGCCAGGGAGAAATGGCTTTGCACCATTAGGACTAAGTAGCTATGGATGGAATAAATGAATAAAATAACCTATGGAATATAACACACAAAATATAACCTGAGGAGATTATCATTTCCTGAAAGCACAGTGCATTCCTCTTTTTAGTTTTTTACCACACATGGTAAATTTTCTCATGTATCTCCTACTCTCAGAGAGGAAAGTGAGATTCCTTTGAAAAATCCCTAAACTAATTAGTGAGAACCCTGCAGTAGGGACAGAGAAGTAGAGGGGACCCCAGCCCCAGTCCCTGAATGAGAATAGGGTCAGTTGGCCCAAGCGTGGGCATTGGTTCCTGCCTGCCATAGTGGCTACTGCTGGTACAGTGGCTTTTCTTGCAAAGTGTCTCTTCTTCCTGTCCCACCCAGGGTCAATGATGGTCTTTGATCTCTCTTAGTCTCTGACATTACCAAGCCTTTCCTTCTTTTACTCACCTTCAATAATTTCATGACACTACACTCTTCCAGACTTATGCCAACCTCTCTGACTTATCCTTTTTCTCCTACATTGATTTCTTTCTCTCTGTTTCTAAGTGTAGAAGGTCCCCTGGAGGGGTCCCCATTTGCTTATTGATTCATATTTTCTCCCAGAAAGTTCATGGCTTTTTTCTTCATCTTTATTCCTTGTGTCACAGTCTGAGATGCCTAAATCCATGAAATTGATCTTAACAAGCCAGGTAACTCAGCTCAGTGGCAGAGCCCTTGCCGAGCATGCTCCTGGCCCTGGACTCCATCTCCAGCATAGAAAATGCAAGAAAGAAAGGAGGGAGGGAGGAAGAGAGGGAGAAAGAGAGGGAGAGGGAGACCTTAATTTCCTTGAGGATCAGCCTCTACTTCCCCCTGGAATGGAGGAGGTTGCCACCTCCCACAGTAGCCCATGAGAGTGAGGGCTTTACCTGGGTCGGGAATGGAAGAAAGGGCTCATCCTGTGTGTCCAACTTCTCTCCATCATGAGAGCTCGTGAAATACTTGGCATCTATCAGTTGCCTCTGCCTCTGGGATTGGAGCTTGAACTCAGTAGAGCAAGTCATCAGGAAGGAACAATAGCTGTGATGAGAGAGGAAGTGCAGTCTGAAACCCACATCTTCTTCTTTCTCCTCTAAGCAACCAAACTGAAGGATGCGGTTGATTTTCTGTAACCCTGGGTCATGGAGCTAAATAGGCACTGGTGGAGCTGCCAAAGATGTGGCAGGTGCTGAAATTATGTGAGGTCACAGCAGCACACAGGATCTATACCGAGCCACCGTGAATAGACTTCTGCTTTGTTTCCACCTTCCAAATCTCACAGAAAATTCTCTTGTGGCTGACTCAAACCCAGAACCATACATGAAAGAGAATTCCAGGAAGTGTAGTTCCAGGGTGGTCCCCATGGTGGTGCAAGGTTCTCCTACCAAGTGTTATTACTGCTGCCCCAACCCCAGCCTTCTCTACCTCATTACTGAGTTGTTTTTGGAATGTTTTCATTTAACCACCATGATATTTTAAAATTTGCAACAATTTGAACTGGAGGGCTCAGAGTGATGCTTTTTTTTTCTTTCATTTGTGTTTCCTGGAGAAGATTTTGGAGTATTCTGGTGGAAGCTCCTTGGGGGTTCTGAACAGAGAGAGCTCTGGTCTTCTAATGCCTGCTTTAGTCAGAATAATTGTGTCTTTATTTGCTTCATGGGATGGGCTTCTCTTTGAGATTTCATTTGTAGAAAACCCAGCAGTTGGTGTTTAAAGAAAAAGAGAGAGAAGGAAGAAAGGAATGAAGGATGGAAAGAAAGAAAAGAGGAAGGAAGGAAAGAAGGAGAGAAGGAAAGAAGGAAGGAAGATAAGTGAGGAAAGAAAGAAAGGAGGAGGGGAAAGAAAGCAGGCAAGGAAGGAGGGAAAAAGAAAAACAACAGAGTAAAGAATCTAGTCATCTTCCAATCTTCACCCTCCATACTTACCCTAGCCTGACTGGATCTCTAACCCTTCTCTCAAAAGACTGAATTCATTACCAGTTTCATGCTTTGACTTGCACTTTTTACTGATTTCTTTACTTAGGCCAGAAGACTCGTGTATGTTGGCTTTTCCTGAGACAACTATAGACCACAGTCTGTGGGTTAAGGTAAAGAGGTGCAGTGCTGTCTCCTAGAAGAAAGGGTGAGATGACAGTGAGGTACCACTTCAGTTAAACACACACACACACACACACAGGCATCAATATGATTTTATTTTAAAATTCTATGTAAATGACATATCTATAAATATAAATGAGCATCATTATCTCATGAAGGTAGGTAAAGATAAAAAGGTATCACAAAACACTTCAAAGAAGGGAAGGAGGATGTCAGCATTTATGAAGGGCCTCCTAGGCACCAGATCTCATAATGACCACCTTTATTTGATTTTCAAAGAAACCAAAAGAAGTAGGAGTCCTGAGCTTCACATAGCCCCTTTATTGAGAAATCTTACATTTTTTGTGTGGGAAAAACATGAAACAGTTTTATTTTTTCTCATTACCTTGCCTACCACATTCTCTATTCTGGGCACTGGGGATGTTTAATGATGTCTCAGCCCGATTCCCTGACTTTTCAGTCTCCTTTGGTTTTTTGAAGTATCTCATTTGGGTTCTTAAGAATCAGTCCTGTTTATATGAAACCTCCCATCTCATTCCTAATACCCTCTGTCTTTTCTCTCCTGCCTGGGTGGCCGGGCTGTGGCTGTAGTGGCTTTGGGAGAGATGGGCTGGGTGGTCCACTCCAACACAGTTCCCCTTTCCCTCCCTTTCCCCTGCCCTCCTGCTTCCCCCCGAGTTGTGGTTGGAAGGAGAGAGAAAAGACAGAAGTCTTTTTATTGAATACTCTTAATGAGGTCACAGTTCTTGTCTTGGAGAATTATACATGCCATTTAAACTCATTTCTTTGGACTCTACTTTTATGAGTGGTGGCTCCAGCTTGCCTGCTGGACAAGGAAGCCTCTCCAAGCAACTCTGTTAGGTATTTATGGCCCTTTTAAGATCTTTTCCCATTGTTTTGGTGTGTGCACACTTCTTATCCACATGGGAGGCTGTCCTTACTAAGACTGCTGCTGTAAACCTTTTCTATCCTCCGTAATTGTGCTTGGGTTTATATGTGTCTATCTTGCATATTTCATTGGACCTGAGAATATGAAGGGGCTGCCACAGACTGAATGTCTGTGTTCTCCAAAATTCATATGTTGAAACCTAATCCCTGATGTGATAAGTGCATTACTTTTGCATTACTTTGGCAAAAACACCTGACAGACACAACTTAAAGGGAGGAATTACTTATTTTGAATTATGATTTCGGAGGGTTCAATCCATCGCCACTTGGCCCTACACTCTTGGGCAGAACATCATGGCAGCAGGAATGCATGGCACAGGAATTCATCACCTCACTGCAAGTGGAAGGCAGAGAGATAGGCAGGAAGGGGCCAGAAACAAGAAACCCCCAAGGATCCATCCCTACTGACCTACTTTCTCTAGCCCCTGTCTTACTCTATTGTGGCTGCTATAACAGAATACCATAGACTGGGTAGCTTACAAACAACATAAACTTATTTCTCACAGCTCTGGAGGCTGGGAAATCCAGGTGGGTTCAGTGTCTGACAAGGCCCATCTCATGGTTCAAAGATGGAACTTTCTGTCTGTCTTCACACGGTGGAGGGGCAAAAGAGTTCTCTGAGGTTTGTTTTGTAAAGGTCATACTCCCATTCATGAAGAGGCCATGCTCATGGCAGACATATCACCTCCTAAAGGCCCTTCCTCCTAATATCATTTGTGATGGTTTGAACATGAAATATCTCCAACAGACTCAAATGTTGAGGGCTTGGTTCCAGCTGGTGGTGCCATTGCGGGAGGTTTTGGAAACTTTAGGAAAAACCTCCCAATTCATATTTTAGCATTTAGGGACTTAACCAGTCACTTGACACTCGTTAGATCTTTGGAGGACAATGCTCAATTGATGAGAGTTTTATTGTCCCATGCCAGCCACTTTTCTCTATGCATATGGGAAGACTTAAGTGACTCTGTGGCAATAGGAGGAGGAGCCTCAGGGCCGTGTGCTGGCCTCTGAGCTGACTGTTCTAGCCTGGTAGTGAGTACTGGCCATGTGAGGTGCCTTGTAGATTCCTAGAGCTGTGGTCTATCATCTTGCTGCTTAGCTTCTGCAAATTAATTCCTAATATTTTGTATCTTCAAATCCAGGTGGATATGACTCCCCTGGCCTTTTACTCACTTTGGCAGATCATCTCACGAAGGCAAAGTCTTCTGGATCCCCCCCACACACCATATGTAGTACAAGGGCTCCATTCACTAGTGTTAGCTCAAGTTCATCTGTCTAGGTGTTTCCATCCATCTTTAACCCAGATCTTTAACCTAGAGAGCATGCTGGAGAAGAAGACTGCTCATCTTGACCTTCATGGGCTCCTGACAGTTATACAGATCTCTTCTATAGCACCTTCCCCTTCCTATCAGCCCTGTAGCTATGGAAGAAAAGCTTTGTGTCTGAGCTCCTTACCCTATGTCAGTCTCTCTTTTCTTCCCATACTCCCCTCGGCTGGAAGCAGCCGCTCCAGCAGCCGACTCCTACCTCCTGTCACGTGGGACTTCCTCTTCTTCATGTCTTTGTTCTTCTTCAGTACACCCGGCCTTATGGTTTAGCTTTCTTCTTCAATGCTATAATGTAGTACAGGAAGAAAAACCAGCTTACCAATAAAGGTGAAGGAACACATTGGGTGAAATTTAAAACAAACATTTTGCTTTGTATTTGTTATAAAGAACTTTTCATATATTATCTCATTGCCGGGTTAAGTCTTTAAGAAGATATCAAGGAGTTTAATGAATGTGATCATTTAAGGAAAAATAGCTCTAACCCTCTGTAAATTGTGCCATTCAAACACTTCAGCCACTTATAAAGAAGACTAACTAATGAAACATTGTTGTAAGTGTTGCTGCTTCTTCATATAAACACACGTGGCTTACAGGCTCTTACAGCAAAAGTCTTTCCTGAGATGTGATTGAAACTATATTTTGAAAACTCACATTTATAGGTGGTCAATGAGAATTCAAACCAAGGACAAATTCTCGAGGTTGCACAAGTAGGAATTCAAAGTATCCCCTTATGTAGTAAGTGCTTAAGTCTATGGGTATTGTTCTTTGTGTGTGCAACAGATATAGAAGTTCATGATCAGTAGTGTATGCTATTCCTATGATACAGCAGCTAAGGTTATAGAGTGACACTGACATATAGAAAAGCCATTATTAAAAATGTACAGTATTCCTGTGAAACCACAGTTAGATGAGTAGGCAAAAAATGAGCTAAGTTTAACAAACTTCCCCAAACATTCTCTCTGTGAATGGATGTTGTATATTCATTACCACAAAGATGTGGTTTGCTTATAGCTGGCACGAATTTGGTTAATTTTTAAGAGCAACTTACACACAAACATTAGGCTTATATTTTTTAAAATGTAAATGCTTCTACTTGGCTTCATTACGTATTTAATAGTATTTGCTATGAGTTGTAATGGTCCTTTTCCTCAGAGATTTCTGAATTTATGAAGGAGAAAGTCACTCAACCAAGAAATAGTTAAATCACATGCTTCTCTATTGCATAGGTAATGTTTTTGTTTTTTCTTTTTTTTTTCTGAAGATTCTGTGGGATTTGGTCAGCAGGCAGTTCCAAACACATAGCTCTGAATTCCACTAAGGGTGAGCCTTGTGTGGGAGAAATTATTTTGGATGGCTCTTTCACTTATGGAGAGAAAGCTACCTGCTGAAAGAGGTTTGGGGTGGAGCTGAGGGCTTGGTGTTTTGTGTCAGGGAATGAAAGATGAGGATGATGTGAGGACACCCCATGGGCTCCATGTGAGCAACTCACTGGATATCGACGGAGGAGAAAGTTTCAAAGAATTGCTAGACCCCAGTCACAATGGGCGGTAGCAAGGTGCCGATGTAGAGAAGCTGCCAGGGTGAAGATGGCATCTCTTGTAGTGTCTGACTGCCATCCCCAAAACATTTTAGACAGGAAGTAAAATCGTAGCCAGTGATTATGCAGTCATAAAGAGGCCATTCAGGCTTGTCGTTGTTGTTGTTGTTAGGCGCCGTCGAGTCGGTATCCGACTCATAGCGACCCTCATAGGGTTTTCAATGGCTGACTGTTTCGGGATTGCCATGAGAGTGGATTGCCAGGTCCTTCTTCCATTTTTGTGGTGCTGGGAATTGAACTCGGGACCTCAGAGACTGCAGCACAGCGCTCTACCAACTGAGCTAAATCCCAGCCCTGCATTACTCTAGATGTCCTTATAAAAGGAATAAGGAAGATTAGAATGAAATAAGAGAGAATGGTGGATCCCAAAGTTTGCATGATGTGAGAATGGTATCATAAGCAAAGGATTGCAAGTAGCCTCTTTGTTGTTGTTGTTGTTAGGTGCTGTTGAGTCGGTATCTGACTCATAGCGACCCTCTGTACAACAGGGGAAACACTATTGTCAGTACTTCTCTGCTGTTCATAGGGTTTTCAATGGCAGATTGATTTTTGGGAGGGGGTTGCCAGGTCCTTCTCCTAAGCCTACAGCTTCTGGTGTTCCCAGGCGGTCTCCCATCCAGGTACTAACCAGGCCCGACCCTGCTTAGCTTCAGAGATCTGACAGGATCGGATGCCACAGGGCTACCGCTGCAGGCAAGTAGCCTCTAGAAGCCAGAAAAGGCAAGAAATTGGTGCACCCCTAGAACCTTCAAACAGAATTAGCCCTGCTAATGTTTCAACTTTATTCCAGTAAAACTAATTTCAGACTTCAGATACCCAGAACTATCAGAAAATAAATTTGTGTTATGTTAAGCCACTATATTTATAGTAATTTGTTATAGCAGCTGCACAAAACAAGTACAGGGACCTGGTTAATACTGGAAGGAGAAGACCCTCGTTTCTTACAACTAAATCATGTTCCTTCCAATGTTTAGAGAATCCTTCAGTTCTGTTTCAATAGACTAACAATTGAGTGGGGAGCCCTGAGATTTCACTAAGTTGACCCAGAAACTCAGAACCATGCCCAGCCGTCATGAGAATATAGAAAATCTTCTTGGCTCCTCTATCTTTCTGAAGGGAAAAGCAGACCCTACTCAGCTTTGTGAGTCCAGGGCTTCTTACGTATGGGATATGACACACAAAAAAGTATTTAAAATGTACCAGTGGTTTCTTAAATAAAAGAACATTGTGAAATTTAATGGTTTTGACAATTTTATGAAAACATTAGAAAATATTTTTACCCAGTGTAAAAGCTGAAATTTATTTCTATTTCACATTAAACACTTTGGGTTGTGAGATATTTTCATGGAATAAGATTTAAAGTTTTCAGGCTAGTGTTTTTCAAGCAAATATCCATGTATCTCAATTGGAAGGAGAAGTGGATTTAAGGATATATTCCTGGGGTTTTAAAGACATTTATATATTGCTCCAGTTTAAGGAGCCCTGAAATATATACATGTAGAATGAACAAAAAGATGAGAAATAAATGTTTCCAAAATAATCAATAAGCCTGTGAGTTTGATAGGGCAAAAATTGTCAAACAAATTGCTTGGTGGTATAGGAATGAAAGGACTAATTGCATGTTTAAATTTTTACATTTCAAACCATAGCAATCATGTAGACACGAACTTGTAGTGCTCTTTTTTTCCCCACTTGGTCCCTCTCCTACTATCCTTAGTGTGCCACAGTGGTGAGGATTAATATCTCAGCACCAGACTACATCTTGTACCTATTATCTGTCCTGGCTGACAGTAGAAAGTGAATGGCAGTATCCCCTTCAGGCCCCTAATAGACTGCACATCACTGTTTCAGAACACCTGAAGGAATGTCTGGGTGCGTCTCCCCAAGCACCTGACGAGGGAGGGGTGGGCAGTTCAAGAATAATTGCCATGTCACTGCCATGTGATTTATTGCAATGCATAATTATGTCTACAGGGCACCATCTGGAGACCCAATTTGTGCTCTTTACGAACAAAAATTAAAGTCAGCATGTCCCTTCTTCTGAACTCAACTGAGTCCCACTTTGGACTTCTCACACCTAGAGAATATCACCTTATGTTTGACCCCTCATACCATATGCTAGTTTTTTTCAGCTTAGAGGGTCCTAGACATGCCATAGAACAACTCTCATTATAGGGACAATGGGCTTTCCCTTCCTAGACTATGGCATGGAAAGGGTTAAACATGTAGAAAGTTTTCCGTTACACCAAAAACTCACAGTACAGGGAAATCATCTTCAGTTTGCGTCTGAACAGTTTCTGGCCATCAGCCAAAAGCAATTGTCCTTATTGGTATCTGAAATGTTTTCCTGTAATTATCAATTGACTAGTAATTATTTCCAAAATATTTGCCTAGAAGAGGTGATGGTGAATCAGCACTAAATGATGAGGGTTGGTTTAAAAATATTCCTCTGTTTTCAAGTGAATTTTTAAGCCCATTCTAGAAACCTTTTTGTCCCCAAACCATATTACTGTGTGGAGTTGATTTAAGAAATGCTTATTCCTTTCAATTAAAACCCAGAGCATTAATCAAATGTTTGACACTATAAATGTTTCCAATTAACATCTAGCTTAAAACCACATGTGTTCCAAGTGAAATTCAAAAGATCTATCTGTACAGGTGACCTCAGAGAAACCATTAACACATGGCTGGAGACAGCCAGAAACATTCTCCATTTGTGAGACTGAGATAAAGAATCAGTTTATGACTGATTATTGCTTCAAACATCCTGTTCAGGGGGGAGCTAGAAGGTAGGTGTTTCTCAATGAGCCAAAAAGAAAATAAGAATTAAAAAATTTACAGATATACATATAAATCATATATACATATATATATATATATATATGTATACACACACACACACACACACACACACACACACATATATATACATATATAGGCTGGGGTTTAGCTTAGTAGGTAGAGCACTACTCCACATCCTCTGAGGACCCAGGTTTGATCCCCAGCACTGCAAAAATGGGTGACAGATATGGCGATGCACTCCTGAAGCAATCTCAAAACAATCAGCCATTGAAAATCCTGTGATGGTTGCCATGAGTTAGCCCTGACTCGATGACACCTAACACAACAACAAATATAAATAAATAAATATATATAGATATATATGGAGAGAGAGAGAGAGAGAGAATAAAAGCAGTGGTACATGCCTATAAATCCAGCAACCAAGAGGCAGCAGTATCAGGATCATGGCTTCCAGGCCAGCCTAAGCTGCATGGTGTGTTTTGGGCTGTACAGTGAGACCCTGTCTGGAAAAAACAAAAAGCAAAACAAATAAATAAAAACAAAACCAAAAACATTACCCCTCAAAATCCTATCTGAATGAACAGTTAGTAGTTTTAATCCTACCAAAGGTAACAGTCTGTCACGGTATGTGACTATTTAGTAGTATTCAGTGTAAAAGAAAAATTTCCAAGCAGTTCTTTTTCTCTTTCTCTTAGAGAGGTTGCAAACTCAAATACCTCCAGCATCCAAGTATGCAGCATAAATGAATGAACTGGGAATGTCATGACTACTTGAGACCACAGAAAACTCAAGAGCATGTCACCTGTCTAAAAGGAAGATCCCCCCCCCCAACTCCAGTCAACAGCTGTCATTATGAAAATGGAAGTTTAGTTGGATCAAGCATCCTGGCAGTCTATGAGATGCCGGAAGGGAAGCTTTCTCAATATGAATTTTAAAGGGTAGCAATTAATTCAATGGAAAACAAAAACAATAAACACGGACCTCTTTGCCAGCTTGTGACCTTTGTGTCTGCTGTTGGGTAGAATCACCAGCTGGGATGATGTGGCCAGAGATAGTAAAGGCCACAGTTTGGATGAAAGTAATATGTCAGCATATCACCAGCTTGGGGAGCATGCCTTTGGCTTGCTTATGGTTGAATCCACCAGCACCTTGGTTCTCATTTTCTAAAGAGAGACCACATACTTCCCAAATAATTTCTCAACTGATGGGTCAAGCTTAGTTAAATTATTCCAGGTGTGCTATGCAGGGGGTTATTATGGCCATAAGGAAAATGGTAACATTAAGACAAGCCCATTTGCCCAGTATCCTGATGAATTGCATTCTCTCTCTCCTGTCTCCCAGCAGCCCCTCAACAGCTGGGGCTGTCAATCCCCAGCTGGGGCGGGCTGCCAACAAACACCTACTGTGAGTCTGCTATGCCTAGAAAGACTCTCTCTCTCTCTCTCTCTCTCTCTCTCTCTCTCTCTCTCTTCAAATGTCTTTCCAGAAGAGAGAAAAATCAGAAGATAACCATAATAAGGTAAATGCTTGGCAGATTACACAGAGCAAAATATTTCACATTCAAAAACAATTTAAAGACTCAAAGAGCTGTTACATTCCTGCCTGGGCAAACAACTTCTCCTCCTCCTCCTTCTTCTTATCTCCTCCTCCTCCTCTTCCTCCTCCTCCTCCTCCTCCTTTTTTTCTACACAAAGCCAGCTCCAAGTCCGTATGTATTTGGTGGGAATTGTTTAATGGCTTTAAAGACAAAAAAGGTGATAATTTTAGTTTATCAAGTAGATTACTCAGGTCATAAGGAGAGCCAGAAGACCTGAATTGTAGCTCTTGGTTCTGATAACTAGCTAGATAACTGATGAATAGTTTGCATTATTCTTCTCATCCTTAGTTAAGAAAAAAATGACCAGGGATATTAAGTTTTATATGTAAGATGCAGTTAACAACAGCTGAGAAAATAGACTTAGATTAAATACAGCCTGTGAAGCAATTTTTAAACACTAGCTTGCTTCTTCCCTTGTCAAGATCATTTATGGGTTATAGTACTTACAATTTTTATCTGCATCCATTTGCTGGGTTTCCTTTAGGGCTTATTTGATTGCAACTGGCAGGAAACCCAATTAAAATTAGCTTAAACCACAACAAATTATTGTTGCCTCTCATAATTGAAAGTCACAGCCTAATCTGGGAACATAAGCAATGCCACCATGATCCATTCTCTCTCCACACCTTCTGTCCTTCATGTTTACTTCATTCTCTGTAGTTGGATTCCAGGAGTTCTAGGTTCAATCCTATCAGGTTCAATTTCACTAGAAAGGAACACATCCTTCTTCTTTATGTAGAAGTCTCAGAATTCGCCCTGTGTGTGGTGTAATTTAACTGATCATTTGAGCTGAATGCCTTAACCTATCTTTATGTCTAGGGTAATGTGATGATTTGTTTGGTCTGACCTAAATCACGTATCTCCTTTGAAACTGAGGTACAATTACAAATGGTTGTGGGAGTACCTCAGTCCATAGAGTTCTTTCATGAAAAATAGGGAAGAATGGGTATCCATTATATTATTTCATTGTTATCTTAATAGTACATATTTTGTGGAAAAATATGAGGTTTTACTATATGGATATAAAGTGAACAGATCAAATGAGAGTAACTAACATATCCATCTTCTTATCATTACTTTGTGTTTGGAGTCTTTGAGCTTCTCTTCCAATTCTTCACAAAATATGTAACCCATGCTGTGAAGTATAGTCCCCCAACTGCACTGTGGAACACTAGAACTTGTTCCTTCTATGTTTTAATACCTGTTGCCCAACCCCCCATCTCCCTTCTCCACTTCTCAGCTTCTAATAATCACTATTTTAAAATCAGATCAACTTTTTTTAGCTTCCACACATGAAAGTGAGCACACAGTATTTGTCTTCCTGTGTCTGACTTCACTTAACATGACATAGTTGTGGCCATCTTGTCACAACTGATAGAATATCAAGCTTTTTCATGGCTGAATAGCATACAACTGTATAGATATACAACATTTTTAGTATATATTCAGCCATTTGGGCATCTTGGTTGATTCTTCATAGTATCTATTGTATTCTATGACATGAAATATATTTTATTTTACAGTTTCTAGTCAAAAGCAATGGTTTAGACAGCTTGTCTTAAATAAAGATATTTTTAAAATCTGCTTTCCTAAAGATACTGGACTTACTAATATTCCTTTCTTTGACTACAGGAAAATTCTAAAAATAAATTTCTCTCAAAATTCATTCTCCCAAACCTTCTGAAATAATAGTAAAACTCATTTTCAAACATCATATAAAGGGAGTCATTCAATATGTTCTGTATCTGGCATCTTAACATAATATTTTTATCTATGCTATAGCATAGGTTAGTATTTAATTCTTTTTTATGACTCAATAATATTCTGTTGTATGGATATACTACATTTTGTTTATCCATTCATCAGTTGATGGACAGTTGGATTATTTCCATCTTGTGGCTATTATGAGTAATGTTGCCATGAACAAGCTTAGAAGTACATAAGTTTCGGTGTGGACATGTGTTTTTGATTCTCTTGGGTATATAAGAGTTGAATTTCTGGATTATATGGTAACTGTATATTTAACTTTTTGGGGAACTGCCAAACTGTTATCCAAAGTGGCTACACTATTTTATATTCCCACAAACAATGTAGAAGCATTGCAATTTTTCCACATTCTTATCTGTGCTCTTTATTCCAGCCATCCTAGTGAGTGTCAAGTGGTATTTTACTGTGGTTTTGCTATGCATTTCCTTAGTGACTAGCAATGTTAAACATCTTTTCATGTGCTTACGGGCCATATACATGTCTTCTTTGGAGAAATGTCTGTTCAAACCCTCTGGCCAATTTTAAATGGGTTGCTTATCTTTTTATTGTGGTTTTAAAAATGTATTCTGGATACTAGAGCACTCTTAGATATGCGATTTGCAAATACTTTGTCCGATTATTGGAGTTTTATTTTCACTTTCTTGATAATGTCCTTTAGAACACAGAAGTGTTTATTTGTTTAGGGTATGGGGAGGAAAACTTTCCTATTTCCAGCTTGGCTCCACTTATTAGGGGTCTGCAAATTATTTGACATCAGACTGATCAGCGGAGGAAAACACAAGGTTAATTTACTTCTTCACTGACTCCCTCAATAGTCAGAGATAAAGCACTTATATTCCAAACTTAACAAAGAGGTAAGTTGTAAGGCTTCCTATAGACAGATGTGGAATTTTGTTGGGCTTTTGATAATGCAAATGGCATAAGCTGTCTGTCTCCTGAGCAGCTGCCTCTGCAGGAAACTCCCTTGGGTGACGGTTAATGACAGTTGTATTTTCTGCCATGTCTTCTCCCCTCAAATAACAAAAGTTCAGATAGGATTTTTTTCCACGTTTTCTTCATCTCAAATGTTTTTACATAAAAGTTACCTTTATATCAACTCTAGGAGTTTGAGTGGATCTCTACAAAATTTATTTTGTTTTTGTTTTCTTTTCTGTGTTGAGTCTGATATCTAAGAAACCATTGCTTAGTTCAAGTTCACAAATGTCTTCGCTTCTGCTTTCTTATAACAGTTTTAAAAATTTAGCTCCAACATTTAGATGTTTGATTCATTTTGAGTTAATTCTTGCAAATGGTGTGAGGTAGGGGTCCAACTTCATTTTTTGCATGTGGCTGTGTAGTTGTCCTAATACCATTTGTTTAAAGACTATTGGTGTTAGCATTTGCATTAGCATTTGTGGTGTTTATTACCAAACCAGACAGAACAACTTAAAGGAAGAAGGATTCATGTGGCTTATGGTTCAGAGGATTTCAGTCCATAGCGAGGAGTGAAGAGGCATGGTTGAATAGTGACAGGGCTTGTGGTGGTGGACCTTCATATTGCAGCAGATGGAGCACAGGGCAACTGGAACTAAGTGTAGTGGCGTGGAGATGGGGACTCCAAAGGCCTGTCTCGAGTGACCTACTTCTTCAAGCTAGTCCCACTCCCAACACTCTGCAGCCTCCCCCAAAAGCATCACCTGCTGGAGACCAAGAATTCAAAACACACGAGCCTGTGGGGCCATGTTATATTCAAACCATAACAATAGTCTTTCCACATTGAGTTATTTTAGCACTGTTGCTAAAAATCAATGACCCTAAATGCATGTCCCTTCCATGGATTTATAGGTCTATCCATATGTCACTACTACTCAGTCATGATTACTATAGCTTTTCTGCAAGCAATGATGGTGTTCATGACATTATGTCTACCCAAAACATGGTAGCTTGACTTCTGAGAAACAGAAGTTGGAACGTCACTCTGTCCTCTCTCATTCTTCTCACCCTTCTTCCCTGGAGCAAGTCCCAAAACCTAGGAAGAATCTTCTGATCTGCCCCTGAAACAGGTCATAAGATGTTCATTTGAGACATAGTATAGACAATTATTTGAATTGTTATAAGGTCAATGGAGACTATCATTATTCCATGTGACTTTTTAAAAGTAAACTTTTTAAAGTTATAATCTGTGTACCATAAAACTCACTCATTTGAAGTATACAGTACAATGGCTGGTTCTATATTAATGTATTTACAGAGTTATACAGCTATCACTATAATCCAGCTTCTGGACATTTAGAACATTTTCATGACCCTATGAAGAAATCTCCTCATTCCCAATCACTCCTCATTCCCTCCACCCTCTCATCCCAAGCAACCAACCATTAATCTCCTTTTGTGCCTTTAGATTTGTTTGCTTTCCTAGGGCTGGCCACTTAGGCAGCATACTTAAGTGGTAGGTCATTGATGTGCACAGGTTGTAGTTCATCCCCTTTTGATGGAATCTTTGTGCTTCTCCATTAATATGTTGAAGCCCTAACACCCAAGGTGAGGCTATTTAGAGATGGAGCCTTGGGAGAGGCTCTTGTGATGGGATTGTTGTTGTTGTTGTTATGTACCTTTGAGTCTTTTCCAACTCATAGTGACCCTTAGTGTTCCCATAAGAAGAGATATCAGAGAATTCTTTCTCTTTCTTCTTTCCCTTCTCCCTGCTCCTCTCATTCTCTCTCTCTCTCTCTCTCTCTCTCTCTCTCTCTCTCTCTCCCTCTCTCTCTCTCCCTCTCTCTCATCTTATACTGAGGAAAGGCCATAAAAACACAGAATGAGGCTGTCCACAAGCCAGGAAGAGAGCCCTCATTGGTGTCTAACAATGCTGGCAAACTGATCTTGAACTTCTGGCTTCCAGAACTAACTGTAAGAAAATGAACTTCTGCTGTTTGAGTGACCTAGTCTGTAGTATTTATTATGGCACCCCACACTGACTAATACTTCTGCTGACTGTCTAAGGTTTTCATCTGTTACTTCTGGGTCAGTGTGTGAGTTGGAGACCACTTCCATGGTTCAGAGGTTTTAAGAGTTTGCATTGCATCTAATCAGGGGCTAGAAGCTGAGAAGGTTCTGCTCCCACTGCTACAGAGAAGGCACACACCCTGGGCATGCTCATGGCTTTCTCCAGACCACCAGAAATGGCTATGATGTTAGCAGTCATCTTTGACTGCCTTCTGCCTGGATCTCCCATGAAACTTCTGGCTGTTTGGCCACAATAATAAGCATTAACCTTGAGCTATTAGCTGTTGCTCATTGCTAGCTGAGTGTTCTATTGTTTTTGACAAAACCCTGGGGCATAAGATTTATCCTTGGTCTCTCCAAATAAAGTGAAGTCCCTTGGGCTTGCTTCTATCATGGCTCCTGTACCCTACACAAAAGCATATGGGGGAGAGGAGAGAAAGCTCACCAGACACATCTTCATAATAGTAAAAAAAAATGGAAAGTTGAATGAACATTTCTACGAAAGTATTTAAAAATATATCATATGACAATACCCTATTATTATAATTGCATTTCAGAAGATGATGTAATGTCATGGGAAATATCCTAATGTAATAGGAGAAAAAATATCCTATGGTAGTATGAAACCTAAGGGCTGGGATTTCGCTCAGTGGGTAGAGCGCTGTTCTGCAGTCTCTGAGGTCCTGAGTTTGATTCCCAGTACCGCAAAAATGGGAGAAGGACCTGGCAATCCACTCCCAAGGCAATCCCAAAACAGTCAGCCATTGAAAACCCTATGAGGGTTGCTATGAGTTGGATACCGACTGGACGGCACCTACACAACAACAACAACAACAACAACAACAACAACAACAGGAAGAATAAATATAATATATATTTGCAATTTTGAGTGCAATATGGAAAGATCTATACCAAAATATTGATACTTCTGGGCACTTAACATACCACTTCCCCCAAATGTCTGTCAGTTTGCTGTACTGTGGGGACTTGAGTGTTGCTGTGACACTGAAAGCTATGTTACTGGGATGACAGATACCAGCAGGGTCACTCATGGTGGACAGGTTTCAGCTGAACTTCCAGACCAAGAGAGACTAGGGAATAGGACCTGGCAGCCCACTCCCAAAACAATTAGCCACTGAAAACCCTATGAACAGCAGAGAAACACTGTCAGATATAGTGCCATAAAATGAGGCCCCCAGGACTGCCAAAAGAACCAGCAGAACTGTCCTAGAAGAAGTATAACCAGATTACTCCTTGGAAGCAAGGATAACTAAACTGTGTCTTACATATTTTGGACATACTATCATGTCCTTCTCCCTGGAGAAGGATATCATAGTTGGGAGAGTGGCAGGTCAATGAGAAAAAGGAAGACCCTCAACTAGATGGATTAACACAATGTCTGCAACAATAGACTTAAATATCAAAAAATCACGTGCCTGGCACAGTGTCGGGGAGTGTTCCATTCTTTTGTACATAAAGTCCCTATGAGTTGGACCTGGTTTGACAGCAGTTAATGACATCAACCATATACCACTTTATTTGAATCTTATTCTAGTTTTTCATATATATTATATTTTCAAATATTTCTACAGTGAACATGTATAATAAAACCTCTAAAATCAATAATACAATGAACCTCTTGAAATGTTCTTTCATTCAGAGAAATGGCATAACAGAGTTTTTTTTCAAATTGCCACCAGCAATTATGATTATGATATGAACTGTTTCAAACAATATGCTTCAATCTGAGAAGCAACAAAACCTTGAGAAGAACATTATGTTCATGGCCATGATGTTCACGCAGGGACCCTTTTGTTAGTTTCTCCTCACATGAGCAAAGCATATCCACCTTCTATTCAAGCAGAACCATTTCTCAGCCAGGAGCACATAGGCATGTTTTAAAAAATTATAGTAGCACTTGGATGGAAACTGAGATGGGTTTTGAGAGCAACTGTTGTTATGATTCTGTAGTTAGAGGTCCTGGAATGGAGCAGTAGCTTAGGAGCATTGTAAACTCTTCACACCCTAAATTCCAACTGCAGAAATAACAATAGTTCTGAGGAGGAGGAAGATGAAGGATATCTAAAGAAACACTGGGACTGCCCAAGGAGGTGACTTTTAGTGTCCTAACTGTGGCCACCTTAGTCTTGCTTATCACTGTGTGTCTATGGCTGGTCAAGTCCCTGGCATATAATTGGTGCTCAATAAATATTTGTTAAATAAATGAGAGGCATGGAATAGTTAAGGGGAAAAAAAGGACAGACTGAGGGACAAAAAATATTAAATGATAATTAAATAAATATGCATCTGCAGCAGGAAGAATATCACAAAATATTGCCCCTCTGTCAGAAGCAGATGTTATAATGGTATTCAAGGATAGGCTTCATGTATTCTTCTATTCATTTATATTCTCATTTTATTTTTTCCTTTCTTTTCTTCCCTCCCTCCTTCCATTCCTCTCTCTGCCTTTAATTCTCTCCCCTCCTTTCTTCTTCCCTTCCTCCATACTTGCTCTCTACCTTTCTCTCCCTTTACTTCCTTCCTTCCCTCCCTTTCTCCCTTTCCTCCCTTCCTTTCTTCCTTCCTTTCTTCCTTTCTTCCTTCCTTCCTTCCCTCCTTCCTTCCTTCATCCTGCTTCAAATGCATTTGAAGCCTAGCTAATGCTAGACACAAGATAAATAATGTACTTTCTCTTATCACTTCACTCAAAGATTTTGGAAATACTGTGTCACAATAAGCATTGATATATTTTACACTGAATGTAAGAAATCATACAGAATTATATTTTAAAACATATCACCAAATGTCATATTTGCTTCAGGTGAATCCAACTCTATGGCTGACCTCTAGAAAATCATTTCAGACTCCTCAGTGATTAAGGAGTTTGGTAGCATAGTTTTGAGTTCCACTGCTTTATCTAAAGGAAAGTATTCTTATCTAATAGCTGGAAAGCACAAAGCTTGGAGGGATGGTTTTATGTTGCATGAAAGAATCAAGATTTATAAAGATATCTTTATATACTGACCTTAAATGACAAAAATAAGAAGACAAATATTATCCAAGTACAGTAAATCATCCACTCAAGGAAAAGATGGAAAAGGAAAGACTTCAGAGAAATTCATAAGACAAGGATTTTGAATAATATACGTTCAATATGGGCTAACGATCACATGGAGGGACTGAAGAAAGGCTTATGTATTGTATACTGAGTTAATAGCGATGAAGAAAAACTGCTCTATTCCAACCACATCTGGCTGATTGTATTCATCTCTGCACATCATCTTTTAAGAAAGCCATAGACAAATTAGAATATGCTCTAAGAAGAGTTGATAAGACAATGACAAATATTTGAAACCATGCTATTTGGGGGCAGTGGAGGATCTGTCATCTTTAACAGTGCTGTGACCACCTTCATGGTTCTCCTCATACCACCATGCTAGTTGTCTAGCAGTCCCGTAAACTTAGTAAGCTAACACAACAAAAATTTGTCCTGTACTGTACACATGTCATCAGTCTATTCGGATTTTCTCAATGCAGTCACTCAAAGGCTGGGCGGGTCAAAGGCTCTGCCATCTTGCTCTTCTATCACCTGGAGCATCTAGCCCCATCAGTCCCTGTGGCAAGGTAAAAGACAGGTGGAAAGGTGTATGTGGTTTCCTTGATGCCTCCGCTCAGCAATGATTCATAACCCATAGAATTGTAAGGAGCAGGCAAATGGAAGCAAGCACATACCATAGAATCACATTTTCCCTTAATCGTGTGTAAAAGGCCTATTGTTCAACCTCACATTGTTTTAGCCCCAACCTAAAGGATATTATCTGGGGAGTCATGGGTTTTGGTTGGTATTATATTTTTTCTGGTACATGTTAAAATAAATGTCTTTCAGAATTACAGAATTTCATCCATATATCACCCCAAATCATTTCATATACTACAAATCACTTTGCAAACTACAAAATGTGTCACTTTCAGAGCAAGCATAGTTTGTCAATTGTAGTCAGTTACAATGGAGGGAAGGGGGGAGGGAGTCCAAAAGGAAAGGAGTGTGTGCAGAGGCTGTGAAATGCTATAGGGTTCCTGAGCAAAAATTCAGAATCGAATTGCAGAAAAAAAATTATGACAATGATGTCCCCAGACTAGAGCAATAATTCTGACTTGGAAATATTAAGCAAGATGAGGATGCATAAGAATCAGGCTACAGAAGATTAATAATAGTAGTAAAGAGACGGAGCATACGAGTGAGTTATAAAATTTGGGTTTTGACTTTCAACACTCACTTTTTCCAAGGATTGATATTACTCATTTAACCAGGCTGAGGAGTTGAACAAGAAGCCATGCTGATTTGTTTTAAATGTCTCTGTATGTTGATATTAATAACTGGCTACCACATAATTCTCTTCCCACCTTATCTCATTTGATCTTTGTGATAATTCTACATATTGGAATCTTTTAATATTCTCACTCACTTTATAGATGAGAAATCTGAGGCCGCTTTACAGTGAGATATTTGTCCAAGGTCACAGAGTTAAAGATGACACCAACCCTTTAACTGAAATCCAACCTTCAAAAGAATCTCTGGTTTCCTAGCTGGTTTTAGGGTCTTTGATTATCATCTTTCAAACATTTCCTCACCTTTCACTATCCTTTTTTTTTTTTTTTTTTTGCTTGTTTGTTTTGTTTTGTTTTTTGGAAATAGGTAAGATGTAAAAAACCAGTTTAGAACCTGGCTTTCGGTTGCCACTCACAAGTACTTAGATTGGGGTGGGTGGCTGGCATGGGAGAGACTTTCTCATTTAACTTAAGATTGTTAGATAGATTTTATGATTTTATGAGTGCTTCTTCTGTCTTGTTTCATTTTCTTACTTTCATATTTTTTTCTTCCTTTTTTTCTCGGCACTTTTTTTTCCAGTCTAAAGGCCAGAATCAACAGGATCAAAAATCAAACAAAATTTCTGAGCTTCCCTAAAGACACACACGGGGGATTTGAGAATGTCAGCTGTACAAATATGACGCCATCTTTAGACAGAGTGTCTGGAAGGATGGGCTGGGGGTAGAACCGGCCCCTGTGTGCCTCATGCAGATGTCATGTGTCTGTGCCCGTAGCCAAGTTTATTATCTGACAGATACCGAGCACAAATATTGACTTTCACTATTTTTACTGTAACTGCAGCCATAAACATCGATTACTGCTGGCGAGGACAGGCTGGGAAGATAGCAGCAGGGTCTCTGCAGCCCCAGAGAGACTTTGTCTTTGCCTCAGGACACCCCAGCATGAGTGAGGCTGTGAATCAGATCTTCGTGGAATGATGCAATATACAAACACTGAAATGGGAATGATATGAAGGTTCCTGCAGTTTTGAAGGACTTGAAAAAAAAATCCGTATAGACTCTGTGTTGTATCTGTTTTCATTTAGTCCAAAAAATACCCTGATGTAGAAAAACAGCAACTTAAGAGAATGTAAAAGGCTCCCTGCATGGTGTCCCCCTCTGATCTCAATGGACACCTTCCCATTGTGATGGCAACACACAATAATTGATGACTGTAGTTTCCAGTTTCTTCCCATCTGTATCCAGTCTTATTTCCTCAGCAAACGAGATAATCAGTCCATCAGTCGGTCCTTTGTGGGAAATGAAGGACTGCTTCTTTTCGTGACAATCTGTTAGTTTGGCAAATGCAAAAAAAAAAAAAAAAGCAAGGGGAATTTTCCGATCTAGTGCTTTGTATGGTTTTTGCTTTTCAGATCCAGAGTTTAAAATTTGTCACCAGTGCAAACTAACCCAGATTTCCTGCTTGTCTGGGTCTAATGTGTTCTGCAAGAGCTTTGGGAGCCAGAAATATCACAATACACATTATGGACATCAGTAGGATGATGGGAGGACTGGCAGCTGGAGACTGGAGCGCACCTTTGAGATGACTAGTTTCCACGCGCCCCGTAGAACTCAATTCAGCTGACCTCGGCATTGCAGCCCAGCTCTGCAAGGCTTACACAAGTTCTAGGCAGGAGCATCTTCACTGCAAAGGACTTCTCCTGCCAGTGTCTAACTCTGGTCTAGATCAGCCCAGAGCCAGCAGATCTGCCCCGTCAGAAGTTCAGGGAGTAGGAATGTAACCCACTTAGTCCCTTGTAGGAGTCCAAAATTCTTCAAATAGATGCAGAAGAACAAAGCAAAGAATGGTTCTTGTGGCCTGGAGGGAGAGGCTGCTGAGGGTTGAAGGTGTGTATTTTGATGAAAAGTTATGCACTACTTTTCATTTGGAGTCTATCATGACACTACACCCACGGGGTGCCTTTACAGCGGGGGCTCTACCACCAAATGCTGCTGGTATCTGCTTGTGGAAGAGTTATTAATGAGTTAAATATACTAGGGGGAGGAGTTTCTACCCTTGAAAAGTAGGGAAAAGTGGGCACAGAGGGAAGTGTGGGGCTTCAGAGTCAAGCTGAGTTAAATGCAGATCCACATTGGCAAGGGCACCTTGTGTGATTTTGTTAAAGTTTCTTACATTTTCCTGAGCCTTGTTTTCATTTTCTGTTAAAGAGAAAAGTAGCGTGGATGTTGCTAGGCTGAAAGTAAGTAATATTTCAGTGTTTAGAATATAAGTTTGCTCCTTCTCTTCATTCTCATCCCATACCCTACAAGGCATATCAACCAGTAAACTTCAGAATGGTGCCTATAAAGCAGTTTGTAGACTAGTGTGGGCTGACCTTAAATTCAAGAGAATTTAGTGGGACCATTTACTATGCTTTAGAGAACTGGCTGTCATGTCCTATTTGTTGAAAATACTTCAGAAGTACCCTATTTGTTTAAAATTGACATAAAATATCGTTCTACGTGTTTATCTTTGAATGTATCCTGTAGAATGCCTTCTCTTTTCAGCTTCTATAAAAAGGGAGAAAGATGCCACAGTTTGGAGTTATTCTTACCACTGGCGGTGCAAGTCATCATGAGAATCTTTTTCAATTCCCACCTTTGAGGGGTTTCCTTTAATTTCACACTTGGTTATACAAGCTCGTTTTCTGAATCATTACTCAAAAAAAAAAAAGCAGAATAAATAGATGCACGCTTTCAGATTCTCCACTGAAATTGCATAATATTATTTAATATCCCAGTCGTACATTTTGGGTCTCCACTTAGAATCATAAAGTTTTTAAACTAAAATACCTAAGTCCCCATTCACTGCTGCAATTGCAAAGCAAGTTCTCCATTTTCCTTTTTCTAATATGCACTGAAGTCTCTCATTTCGGATAATTGTCATTACATGACAACAAAACAAGGTTTGCATTCAAAAGTCTGTTTCTTTCTTGTGGTATATGCCTGTAATCCTAATGGCTTAGGAGGCTGAGATAGGAGAATCATAAGCTATGAGGCCAGAGGCAGCCTGCACAATTTAGCAATGTTCTGTCTCAAAATAAAAAATAAGAAAGAAGCTGAGGATGCAGCTCAGTGGTAGAGTGCTTGCCTCGCATGGATGAGACTCTGGGTTCAACTCTTCAGTACTGAAAAAAAAGTATATTTTATGTAAATATTCATTTTGGCCAGCCACAGTTGTTATTGTTAGGTGACATGGAGTAGGTATCCGACTCATAGTGACCCTAAGTACAACAGGTGAAACATTATTGTTAGTGCTTCTCTTGTATTCATAAGATTTTCAATGGCTGATTGTTTTCTTTTTTGTTGTTGTTGTTGTTTTTTTGAGGGAGAGTGGGTTGCCAGATCCTTCTCCCAAGCCAACAGCACCTGGTGTTCCCAGGTGGTCTCCCATCCAAGTACCAACCAGGCCCGACCCTGCTTAGCTTCCCGAGATCTGATGGGATCAGATGCCACAGTGGTATGGCTGCTGGCAGTCAAAGTGGTACTCATCTGTAATTCCAGCACTCTGGAAATGGAGGAAGGAAGATTGTTGAGTTTAAGGACAGCCTGGGCTGCATAGTGAGACCCTGTCTCAGAAAATGAAAAAAAAATTGATTATCAAATTTAACAGAAATGATGGGCTACTTTTGTCAGTTTATGTAGCAATGTGGACGTTAATCATTCAGTCATTTGGTTGTAGTAAGAATACATTTCTTCCAGTATTCGGATCTGCCCTTTCCTGAACTAATAATATAATATGTCATTGTTTATGCATGATACTTAATAAAGCTACTTAAGCTCAATCAGTTTGGACCTAGGGCAAGGGTGGAATCCTAGTAGAGGACACGCTGCTGAGGACAGTCTCATAGGCTGGGTGGACAGGTAGCTCATTGAATTTGTGGACCTAAGCTTATACTGAACTGTATAGAATAAGACATTATTTTGCCATCCCAGAGGAGGGAAGAGGTTTTGTTTACATCATATATCATATTGCAGGATCTGGGTAGGCATATATAACTGCTCGATGGTGCCTTGACTTAGAGAGATGTGGCCTAATACTAATACACAGGACTGTTTAAATGATCTAGGAACAAACACCACATTTGAAATCAGTATTTGCCTTTCTTTCAAGTTCTACTCATGGAATAAACTTGATCAAGTCACAGCTCTTTCAGCTTTGGTTTACTCATCTATAAAATGGAGCTGGGCTGGGATTTAGCTCAATTGGTAGAGCACTGCGCTGCAGTTTCTGAAGTCCTGAGTTCAATTCCCAGCACAGCAAAAAAATGGGAGAAGGACCTGGCAATCCACTCCCAAGGCCATCCCAAAACAGTCAGCCATTGAAAACCCTATGAGGGTCGCTATGAGTTGGATACTGACTCGACGGCACCTAACAACAACAAAATGGGGCTAGCCATTTAATTCTACACAATGTTGATAAGATTAAGTAAAATTATGTATGTCAAAGCCCTTTTGAAATAAAACTACAGCCGATATACAAAGGTTCTCCCCCTCCTACCTTCCCACTATCTTTAAACACTCAAAAACCTTTGATGACTTTCTGTTGTTTTAAAAATAGATAAAGCCAAATACCTGAGCCTGCCATTCAGTTTCCCAACTTGCTCAGTATTATTTTCCATTATTTCCTTATGGAATTTTAATTGACAATAGCAAATCTATTTTTCCCTAAATGGGCCAGTTGTGGTTGAGAGATCTCATTAGGGCATCTGTTTGTCCAATTAAGTAGGTCATCACATTTCATCTTATCTCAGTGGAAGAGGAGACCTTTGGCTTTTGGATACTATAATTCCATGTGGTCAGGCCCTGGCCCAATTCCTGGGCATGAGACATGCTCAACAAGCTCTGGGGACCTTGATATGTGAGCCAGAATGCCAGATCATTGATTACAAAATAGAAATGACCAAATATTTATATTATCCTATAGCAACATCTTCCAGGAGGCAGTCATTCGGACAAAACAAGGAAACACTGCCTGGTTTAAAGTCAAGAAGGCTGTGCATCATGGCTGTATCCTTTCACCATACCCCTTTAATCTCTATGCTGAGCAACTAATCTGAGAAGTTGGACTTTATGAAGAAGAAAGCAGCATCAGGATTGGAGAAAGACTCATTAACATTATGCAGATGATACAACTCTGCTTGCTGAAAGTGAAGAGGATTTGAAACATTTACTGATAAAGATCAAAGAACACAGCCTTCCATATGGATTGCACCTCGACATCAACAAAACAAAAATCTTTGCAACTGGATCAGTATGCAACTTCATGATAAATGGAGAAAAGATTGAGGTTGTCCAAGGTTTTTTCTTACTTGGTTCTACAATCAACACCCAAAGAAGTAGCTGTCAAGAAACCAAAAGGTGCATTGCTTTGGGAAAAGCTGTTGCAAAAGACCTCTTTAAAGTGCTGTAAAGATATCATACTGAAGACAAAGGTGGGCCTGATTGATGCTGTGGTATTTCCAGTCACATCATATGACTGTGATGCTGGACATTGAATAAGGCAGACAGGAGAAGAATTGATGCTTTTGAATTATAGTGCTGGAGGTGAATATTGAATATATCATGGACTGCCAAAAGAACCAACAGATCTGTCCTAGAAGAAGTGCAACCAGAGTGCTCCTTGGAACCAAGGTTGGCTAAAATGCATCTCACTTATTCTGGACATGTAGTCAGGAGGGACGAATCCCTGGAGAAGGACATCATGTTTGGGAGAGTGGTGGGTCAACAACAACAACAACAACAAAAGAAAATCCTCAACTAGTTGGATTAACACAGTATCTGCAACAATGGGCTTAAACATAAAAAAGATGGTGTGCCTGGCACAAAATAGGAGAATGTTTCGTTCTGTTGTCCATAGGGTCGTTATGAGTTGGATCCATCTCAATAGCACCTAACAACAACAATAGCAACATCTTCATGGGAATTCATATTGTAATCATAGGTTTGTTATGTGATATAAAACCAGAGCAAAAGGAATCTATTGGGTGACGTTACTGTGTGGTTAATGCAATATTCTGAGAGTCATCATCACAGAAGCCCACATCTCAGTGGAAAACAGGTTTGTAGGGCCATTCAGGGATGTTGACTTGTCTCAGAAGAGCTTAAGAAGGCACACTGTTGTCACTGGGTGCTGGGGCAAGAAGGGGTGGGACCTCTTGGACAACCAGGTCCCAGGAGGCAGAGGAAGCACCTGGTGTGTAGGGAAAGTATGTGCGTTTGCAGGGAAGACTGAATTAGAGAGACAGAAGAACACTGTATTTAGTAGCCAGACTTGTAGAGATGGAAACTGGGAGAAATTCCTGCATATCTTTCTTGGGTCAGCTTACGAATCATTTTTCCCTCCACAAAGAAACAAAAAGTCCACCTAAAATAAATTAGATCACATTGCTTTTCTTAGGAGCATGTCATATATTTTCTTCCCCACTTGCCTATGTTCTGTCAAAGATGAGGAACAATCCTGTGGAACTCATGACAAAGCTGAGATCAGAGCAGCGCCAGCCTGACCCAGTACACTGACCTCAAGATCTCCTGGGAAATTCTTCTTAAAGCATCCCAGACCCATTTCAGGACCTTTGAGGTTAATCTGCAGATAACAATCTCAGCTTCTTAAAGCTTGCCTGTCACTTCATCTATAGTGTTTGGCACTAGTGGTTTGTATCAAACTCCAAGGAGTTGGAAAAAAAAGGGGGGAAGTTGGGCCAGATAGTGCAAGGAACAGTCAAGGTGAATAAGTGACTTGGTCCTTCCTCTTGTCCCATACTACAAACCAGAAACCTAATCTAGAAATAGCACTACATACAAAAAGAAAACCACACCATCTCAACCCCTTTATCATGTTGCTTGAATACCCATGAGGAATCTTATAAATTTTTCTATTAATTTCTAGGAAAAGCCCACTCTAGCTTTCCTGAATGAACTTGTTGTTAAATATTTGCTATAAGGTCTATATTGCCCTCTCTGGTATTCTAAAATGCAGCTGTGTGGTTATCACTGTATGTGGAATACAAATGTTCAGTCACCTCTGAGCTATCTGCTAGAATACTCCTCAGGGATATCTTGCTACTGGGGTGAAGTGGGGGGGTGTCACCAAGTGGGGTGCAGCCATCTTTTGTCCAACACACAGGGGTTGGGGAAACACAGTATGGGAAGGAGAGGGTGTAGTTTGAAAAGGTGTCTTCAATGCTGCACTTGCTTATTTGTAGTGTTTTTTTGAAATTCCAAATAATATTAAAGAACTCATTCTTTGATAGTTCTAAAGGAAGGAACAGCTTAAAAGGATTGGGAAGTATCTCTATATAAACTAACCCCAGAGCAAATACAGAGACAACTTTACCAATGCTTTACTAATAAGCAGCCCTTTAACTGAGCGAATACGAAGCTAGTAAAATATAGAACATGAGGTCTTAAACAGGAAAAGCTCAAGGGCATGTTTAAGGTCCTTTTCAGTTTTCTATATACGTTGTCGTTGTTGTGAGGTGTCAATGTCGTCAAGTTAGGTCCCACTCGTAGTGACCCTCGCAGGGTTTTCAATGGCTGATTGTTTGGGGATTGCTTAGGGACACATCAAACATCTTTAATTAGAAAATCAGAAATGCTCCAAAATCCTAAACTTCGTGAGCGCAGACATGACGCCACAAGTGGGAAATCCCACACCTGACCCCTTATGACAGACTGCAGTCCAAATACAGGGGCATTAAAACTATGTATAGAATTACATGCAGGCCACACGTATAAGGTGTATGTGAAATATAAATGAATTTCATGTTTGGATTGGATTCCTTCCCCCCAGTGTATTTCATTATGGGTACGCAGACATTCCCAAATCCAAAAATATCTGAAATCTGAAACACTTCAGGTCCCAAGCACTTGGGATAAAGGATACTCATCTTGTGATTTTTTTTTTTTTTCTTTTTAAAGTTCAGCCCTCTGAGGGAACAATGTCGTCTGGTAAAAAGGACATGGGAATTATGTTGCAGGAGCTGATCTGCAGCTTGTTTTGTAAATAATATGAACAGAATGCCATTTTCATATTAGTGCTTTACCAAGTAATACTTCACATTTCCACAGATACACCTGTGAAGGAGCCTGAGCATGAATCCTCCATGCTAACAACAGTAATTATTTCTTCCAAGAGTGGCAAAAGGAACTTTAAGAATGGACTGTTTTCTAGATATGATATCACTAAAATGTAATAATGTATCACTACTAGGAATTTGAATATTAACAATTTTTAGATACAATAATAAAAATCACCCAGCCTCACAGGAGTGCTAAGCCTGCCTTCTTCTTGTTGTTGTTAGGTGCTGTCAAGTCGGTATCCGACTCATGGCGACCTTCATAGGGTTTTCAATGGCTGACTGTTTTGGGATTGCCTTGGGAGTGGATTGCCAGGTCCTTCTCCCATTTTTTGTAGTGCTGGGAATTAAACTGGGGACCTCAGAGACCGCAGCGCAGCACTCTACCAACTAAACTAAACCCCAGTCCATAAGCTTGCCTAGTTGGGCTCTTTAGGGAATTTCCTCAGATGTCTCTGCTTCAGTTTCCTCATCTGAAGGAGATGGTGCGTGGTCAAGGCTGGAGAATTCCTCATGGAGCTCTGAGGTTCCTCCAGTTCTCCTCAGCAGAGCCTCAGGCTCTGGGGAGATATGAAAAGCTGGCGAAGAAAACCAAGTGTGTGTGAGGGAGGGGTACCCCACTTCCAATCTAAGCAGCTTTGCCATCATTTTATTTATTTATTTATTTACTTACTTACTTATTTATTTGTGGTACTGGGGGTTGAACCCAGGGCCTCTCACTGCATGCTTTGCAAGTCCTGGACCACTGAGCTGCGCCCCCTGCCCAAATTTTTTACTTTTTTTGAGACAGGGTCTCGCTAAATTATGCAGACTGCTTCTGGTCTCGAACTTGTGATCCTCCTGCCTCCGCCTCCCAAACCGCTGGGATTACAGGCATGCGCCACCACAGCTGGCTGCCCTCATTTTATTTTTCAGAGTCCCTCTACATTAAGGAAAGTTTTAACAATACTACAACAAATAACTACCTATTGATATTTCCAGCTCTACAAGTTCAAAACCAACCCCAGATAAACTCTCTGATTCGATTCCAAATCTACAAGCAGTGTGCTCTTCAGGTTAAATGTACAGTTTGCGCAGAAGTCAGGTTGAAGTACATGGTTCCCGTCTCAGCCTCTGTTTCTTGCCTGTGGAGTGAGGCAGCAAAGAAAGTGAAGGTCAACATTAATGTCGGCCCCTCCCTCATTCTGGTTGTTCACACCTCAGTGCGGGTCTTGTGTGTGGAAGTCTCATCCTGATGGATTGTGATTCTTTTGCTTTCGGAGTCTAATCAGTTGGAACTCTTTCCATGGAAAGTGACAGAAAACCCAACCCAATTTACTAAAAATGGATGGCTTTGTTTCACATAACTTAGAAGCTCAGGAATTTAAGCATAATATCCATCCAATGCCTCAAGTGGTATTCTTGTTTTTTTCATGTCTTAGCCCCATGTGCCACACCATCTTATTCTTAAGTTCCATGTGGTGACAAAGTGGGTGCTTCTCAATTTCAACCCAATAGAAGAGGGAACATCTCTCTCTGGTTGCCATTCTGTTCATTCCCACAAAGTCCAGGGTTTTATGAATTGGACTATCTGTATCTCAAGTGGGCTGGGATTTAGCTCAGTTGGTAGAGTCCTGCTCCACAGTCTCTGAGGTCCCGAGACCGATTCCCAGCACCGCAAAATGGGAGAAGGACGTGGCAACCCACTCCCAAGGCAATCCGGAAACAGTCAGCCATTGAAAACTCTATGAGGATCGCTATGAGTCAGATACCAATTCGATGGCACCTAACAACAACAACATATCTCAGGTACCAGGGAGGGGAGATTCATCCTGGTTTTGTTTTTTGTTTCAGTTTTTTAGTCTTTTGTTTTGGTTTGGTTTTTTTGTTTGTTTTTGAGACAGGGTCTGGCCGTCTAACCCAGGCTGGCCTTGAACTTGTGATCCTCCTGCCTAAGCCTCTCAAGTGCTGATATTACAGGCTTGTGTCACCATGCTCAGCTGAGATTTGTTCTCTGATTGGCCAAGGTATGGTGTCATTTGAACCCCATGGACTGGGATTAGGGGTAGGGGCTAGCCAAGGAAATTTAAGGTACTACTTTCTGAATGAACAGTGAGGTCTATTATTATAATCTCTCTGCTGGTCCCTTTAGTTGACATTACAAGAAGTTCTGGAAGAGAAGGAAATATGGCACCTTCAGTGGCCACTTCTGCGCCTTCCTCTATCCTCTGGAAGCCTAAGTGAAGAGCAGGGACAAGTGCCATCTCGCTGCAGCTTTGTTTCCTAACATAACTTATTTTTAACAAAGATTTTAAAAGCAATATACCACTTCCTTTATTATTTCATTATTTTCAAATTACATGGAAATGTATTGGGATATTCTCTTAAACAGACTCTTCCTGTCTCTCAAGAGGGTAGAAGCTGCAGCTATGTCTCAAGCAGAATAAAAGAAGAATCAAAGAGAGAATGAACAGGTTTGTCCATGAAAAATAGTAGCTATGCTCAATTCACATGGTGGAAACTACCGAGCATTTTACCCTTGATGAGAGGGTAAGTAAGCAAAGTCTGTTTCCATTTAGTACAAAGAAAACATTATTTTATTTATTTATTTATTTATTTATTTTTATTATTTTATTTAATTAACAATTCCAAAAGTGTTTTCTTAATGACATTTTGATGGTCATTTCAAATGGAAATACATTCATGTACATACACAGAAATGATGATTAAAATAAGGTATATATGCACAAACTTACACACATCACTATTATTACTAGTTGAATTTATAGCCTGAGGTAACAAAAAAGATGAAGGTCAGATTTCCAAAGAAAAACCCATGTTTGGTGAGATCATCACAAACTGAAGGAAGAGACAAGCTTATGCTCACATTTTTCATCAAGGTTTTTAGAGTCATGAATAGTGTAGACCCTTCTTTATTGATTAAATTTCATAGTGCTGAACTTGATCAAATTGAAATATGCCAATTAGATTGTAGTTTTTAAACAGCTATGCACAACAAAGGAAAGGTAGACTCATTAAGAATTGGCTAAAAGTATTATATGTTCTCAACTTTATCTTTTTAAGAAAAATTAGAAATTATGTGTATGTATGTTTCAATTACAAAGTAATTCCTCTTTTCACAAACTCAGAGAAGTCCATTTTACCATCTCTCCAAGGCAGTGTAGTTACCTATGGGCAGCAAATATTCTTCTTTTCCATATACTACCTACACATGCCTTCTCAGTGCAGAGAGTTTGTGTTCCCCTGTTGACCTTTTAAACAGTCCACACCAAGAGAGGACCATCCTTGGGTTCCAACAGGAAGAGTGTCTCTGAGGTGCAGCTGATGTACAGTACTCAAATTCCTGCTGGCAGCTTCCTAAGAAATGCTAAATGCTCCTTAGGAATTGGAATTAAGCAGTTAATAGAAAGGCCTCCCGCTCCAGCTGAGTCTCTCCCCTTTTCTGCAGCCTATCAGTATTCTAAGGGAGAGACTTTGCTCCGTTGCAGACAGTCCTATTGCTCATTGCAGAACCAGTAGGGGGAGCCATAGTGTAAAGGTATTTTAGGCCATTCACTAAAAAGAGTCCCAGCATGGATTACATAATTGGTTGCACACCATGGATGAAATAAGTGCTGCTAACAAGGGATTCTGTAAAGAGTATTTGGGTTAAGTTGGCTGATTTTACACTTGAGTGTGACCAGGAATGAACAAAGAAACATCTTTATCAAACTTAGAAATTACTGATGGTTGTCATCAGTATTTCAGAAATGTTAAGGCACCTTTACAAAGTAAAGAGGAGAACAGATTGACCAATGGGCTTCATTGCTTAAAGGAAATGTCTGGCTGAGGAGTAAGTTGAGGGACCCCCCCCCCCCCGAAGGAACCCATGTTATCTAGAAGTAGCTCCTGAGATTGGACAGACTGGTACTGCTGAAAGATCAGCCTTGATCCTATCTTTAGCAGTAGCTCAAAGCTCCAGGGATCATATGCAGCAGAAAAAACAGGTGTGGCACGTGTTCTTGACCTCCACCCAGCATGGGTGGGGCCAGCACGGAAAGTAAGTGCTGATCTAGCTGATTTCCTGTTCTAGGAGAAACCCTGAAGTACAACCTGAAGCTTGAAGGCAGTCCTGCTTGGATCTCATATTTCAGCAAAGCAAAAGAAGATCATTTTTATCCTTCTTTTTCCAGGTCTGACACGTTTTAAAAGTTTAGTTAAAGTAGTTCAAATACAACCCAGTTTAAGCACATTCTGTAAGGATAAGTAGATAGAACACACACACACACACACACACACACACACTTTTATACACACACAAAGAAAGGCTTAGAGAATCTTTCATTGGTATTCTTGACAAAGTTGGAAAGGATGTAGTATCTGTGGATTTAGAATAATAAGTTATGGAAAGATACATGTTAGAGGGTAATAGGCAGGAAGAAAGGGAGTAGAGAGCTCTGCAGCCAGCCACCTCCCAGCCTAGCTCAGCCAACTGTGGGAAAAGACTTTGACCTAGTAGTCAGTGCTTCCATGATACATAGTATCCCTACAAAGAGCATACTTACTAGAAGGAAGCAGAGAATGGAACCCTCACTTCTACATTCATCCAGGAAGGATGAAAAGACTGAGAGATACACCATCTCTAGTGATCAAAAGCACATTGTTTAGTGGTTTCTGCTCCCTTATCAATACCAGGAACTGCCTGGGTTTCTAACCTTTTGAAATGCTGGCCTCTGAGCCCAGTCCTCTGAAGACTTTGGAAATCCATTAACTCATTCTGGGCACGGTCCTCCGGTGTAACATATTTCTTTCCTTCCCCTGAAGGCTCAATCCCCACTATAAAGAACACAGGTGAGCCGGGTGCAGTGGTGCACACCTATAATCCCAGCGGCTTGGGAGGCAGAGGCAGGAGGATTGCAAGTTTGAGACCAGAGGCAGTCTGTGTAACTTAGCGAGACTCTGTCTCAAAAAGTAAAAAAAAATAGGCTGAGGGTGCAGCTCAGTGGTCCAGCACTTGCAGAGCATGCAAGCGTGAGGCCCTGGGTTCAACCCCCTCCCCCCAAAAAAAAAATCACAGGTGACTTTAACTCAATGCAGTATTAGCCCTTTACTACTATGTGCCTTCAAGTCTCCAAGGTGTCCTGCCCTTATAATCTATGTCTATATTCCCTATCTTCAATAGACTTACTCTATACTCTATACTAACTTCTGTGTCTCATACAAATTCTTTTATGTGGGGAAACACAGACAAACCAAAATATCCAATGCCAGGGACTGGAAGGGTATTGTAGCTGCCAAGGAAGGACTTGCTTGCTGCTGGCCTCCAAACCCATGCCCCTGACCTGAGCTCCTGATCTATGCTCCCTTCTCCAGACCTCCTTCCCGAGTCTCCCTACTAACAGTACACACTTAAAGGCAGGCAAAGTGTCTACAGGCAGAAAGCTAGCTAGCTATACATATTTTAAAATGTCATGAAAGAAGTGAACTGAAGTTAGCCTGCCACAGCACACTGAATCACTCAAGTAGAAGGAAATTTAAGAAAGTCTCTTAGAATTTAGAGATGAAGAGTACTTAGCGCAGCAAGGATTCTAAAAGTAAAAATGCAGCAGACTAAGAAGAATAAATAATCCAAATAATGCTAGAGGAGAATATTGCTAAAATGAGTAAGGGTTATGATCTTGCTGAAAAGGCTTAGCAGGTATCAGGAACAATTTATTTTAAAAAGCCACTCACATGAAAATTGTTGAGGGTATTGACATCACAGGCACTGAGCAAAAATAAATAAATAACCCTGATGTGGTGCCTACCTGAGGCCATCCTGAATTATATAGCAAGATCTTGCCTGAAAAAGCATGAAAAGCATAAATAAATAAAGAAGCAGGAGGGGCACCTACTCCAGCAGACTTGAGTCTACGTTAGAAGAAGGCAAGCAAGTCATGAACAGGAGCATTATGCTTCAAGAGTGCTACAGCAGAAGTGAACAGCTTACAAGAAATGCTGTGTAATTGGTTTGGGGAATCAAGAGTGATTTTCCAGAAGTGCTCTTTTAGCAGACTCAAGGAAAATGTAGGCATTAGGAAGGAAAATGTCTTGGTGAGGGAGAGGGAAAGCAAGGCAGACAGAAATAACAGCCTGGATAAACTCTCTAAACTGAGAATGTGGCTCATTCTTACAACTGAAAAATTCCTCCAAGACCAGAAGGAAACAAAACAAAATGAAACAAAAAAAATAAAAATAAAAATAAAAATAAAAGCAAACAAACAAACAACACCACCAACAACAAAGCCCAAAGCTGAGTTAATAAAGTTGAAGAAAATGCCTAATTTCTAAACCATCTCTTCAACCATAATGCTAAGACTAGGGTAAGGACAATGCTACACAAATATATGGACTTTTCCTACTGATCCTATGAATATTTTCAAAAGGGCTTTCCAGGGATAGGGGGAGAATCAATAGTGGAAGCAGGACTAATGGGGAGAGAACAGTTAGATCCAGGAATTGAGGGATGAAAGCTAATCTAAACCAGGCAAGAAGCCTATGGAATGGAGAGAAGTAGGCAGATAAAAGAAATTTTTAAGCGGTATAATCAATAGGTGAATGGGACGTGAGTATGGAAAAGAAAGAATCAAGATGACAGCCAGGTATCTGGTTTAGAGCAATTAAATGCTATTCACTGAGATGGTAACTTCAGCAAAAGTTTGGATTTTTTTTTTCTTCAAGTACTGGCAATTGAGCACAGACCTTGCACATGCTAGGCAAGTGCGCTATCTCTAGCTGCACTCCTAGCCCCTTTTCTATATTTTATTTTGAGACAGGATCTCACTTAGTTGCTCAGGCTGCCTCTGTCCTCAAACTTGTGATCTTCCTGCCTCAGCCTCCCAAGCAGCTGGGTATATAGACATGCCTCACAATGCCCGGTGATGAGGTCTGTCTTGAACATGTTGAATTTAAAGCGTTAATGAGATGTTAGATAGGAGTTAGGTCAAGGACTAGAAAGGAGCCAGCCTGGAGATAGGGCCCTATAAGAGCTTAGCGTATGAATTGTAAATGATGCTGTGAGATGGCATTGCCTAAAATAGATATTAAGAAGAGGATCACATTGCCAGGTGCTGTGGCTCATGCCTGTAATCCCAGCGACTCAGGAGGCTGAGGCAGGAGGATCCTGAGTTTGAGGCCAGAGGCAGCCTGCACAACTTAGTGAGACCCTGTGTTAAGATAAAAAATAATGCAAAAGAGGCTAAGAGTGCAGCTCAGTGGTGGAGCGCCCTGAGTTCAGTCCCCTAGTACCACAGAAAAAACAAAAGAGGGAGAGAGAGAGAGAGAGAGAGAGAGAGAGAGAGAGAGAATATATCATATTGAGAAAATTAGACAACTCTACTAAAAGGATTGGCCTGCAGCCCTAGCCCTGTGGCATCCGATCCCATCAGATCTCGGAAGCTAAGCAGGGTCGGGCCTGGTTAGTACTTGGATGGGAGACCGCCTGTGAACACAAGGTGCTGTAGGCTTGGGAGACAGACCCAGCAACCCACTCCCAAAAATCAATCCACCATTGAAAACCCTATGAACAGCAAAGAAGTACTGACAGTAGTGATTCCCCTGTTGTACGCAGGGTCGCTATGAGTCAGATTCTACGGCACCTAACAACAATAACAACAACTAAAAGGATGCCTGTGAGACCTGCAATTGGAGGAATGGGAATGACTCCATCTATCCTTTAAAAATTAGGAACTCATAAGAGGAGATTAAGTAGATGCAGGCTGCCAGCATACACTCAAATGGCTGAGCTTTTTAAACTTCATGGAGAACACCTTGATCCCTTTGAGTATTTGGAAGGGCTATAGGAAAGTCTATTCAAAGAAGAGAATGAACCTTGAAACATGGCATGGAAGGTGAAGTGATGGAAGAACTAGAAGAGTATATTTCTCATGGAAGAGGCTTTCAATGGTTAGAGTGGAACATCCTTAGAGGATAGGAAGGAGTTTAGAGAAAGCACAAAGACACAAACAGAAGCCAGAAGAGAAATGAATGGTGGGAGTTACTTCTTCTGCCCTGAAAAGGGGTAACAGATACAAAATGTGATCAAGTATGATGAGAACCATACTGAGTTACATCCTAGATATGCTTTATTAATTTTATGCTTAGTGGGAAAAATAAAATAAATCTATAAACCAAAGAAAATCATCTACTTAAGTGAGAACAATAAGCAGTTTGTCATCCCATGGTGACTCCAAATATCAGAAAGCCATGGGGCAACACTTCAAGAATTTTGAGATGAGACTATTGTAAGACTAGAATTTTATACCCAGCTGCTGTTTATGTGAAAAGGTGCTAAATGTTCTCAGATATGCAAGGGTGCAAGAAATACAGCAACTAACAAGAAATATAGCAACTGCAAGAAATATAGCAACCAACTGCCTTGGAAGTTTACTCAGAAAACTCTAATAAACTAAGTAAATCAAAGTTAGGAATCCAATGTCCATACATATCAAGATGGCAGACTAAAAACATGCATAATTTTCCATTTCCTCTCCAAATCCCATTAAAAATGGTGAAAACAGAATGAGAATGAGATTAGATCCTTAGAAGGTCTGTAAAACAGAAGGTTTTATCAGCAGATCAGAAATTTTAAAGAATTTTGGAAAACTATACACTAGATAGGTTGGATAGGGAAAATAGAGCCAAGAAAACCACAAACAGAGACACTTGACTAGTGTGGTGGTGCATGCTGTAGTCTCAACTACTCGGGAGGCTGAGATGGGAGGATAGCTTGAGTTTACAAGTTTGATAGCAACCTGGACAACATAGCAAGAACCCACCTCCCCAAGCCAAGTAAAACCCATAAACAAACAAACAAACTTTAAAAGCAAACCAAACCAAACCAAGAAACAAATAGAGACATCTGGATGGGTCACTGAAGATTCAAGTACCAGTCCTTCACACAGCTTCCTGGAAAGATTCCAAGATAACCATCAAGAAAGGCCAGAAATATTTGTAGAAAGATGCTGAATGCATGAGCATCCCATGTGGTAATTAGAAACATAATTAACTGAAGAGTTGCCAGCCCAGTTCTGGTACACAGAGGGCTGGCTGTGGTATTTTCTCCTAGGATATTCTAGATAAGATGAGTTCTCTGAATAAGATGGTAGCTCTGTCTTTAGGAAAGGGAAAAATAATAGGAGAGCAGCGGTATAGAGGGATGAAATGCCCTAAAACTCCCTGCTCCTGGAAAAGTACCTTGCCAGGCTTGCTCTGATTTATGGTAGAAAATCCTTACCCTGTTTCTATGACCTTTGCTTACCCAACCTGAAAGGAGGTGCATTTGTGTGAATATCCTCACCCCTCCTCAAAAAGATGACTGGGATGTGTTTCCATCCAGGGTAGAGACCTCGTGCAGGAGTGGTTGTTGTTGTTGTTGTTGTTGTTAGGTGCCTTCGAGTCAATATCTGACTCATAGCGACCCTCATAGGGTTTTCAATGGCTGACTGTTTTGGGATTGCCTTGGGAGTGGATTGCCAGGCCCTTCTCCCAACAGCAGTGGTACCCTTGACAATTTCTAAGGAAAGCCGTCATTGAGGGACTGGCAGTGACCACTCCAGTCCTTCGATCTTAATAACAAATGGACATTGAAGAAAAGCATTAGAGAGAAGTATCTCCTGGAATAATTTGGACAGGTGGTCCCCGAGACTAGTAAAGGTAAGAGAAGATCACTTAATATTTCAACTACAATTGCCAAAAATATTTGAGAGCATTTTGAATAGGTGAAAAGATGACATGGGTCTTTGAAAATGAATTAAATGAAAAATAAGACAGGGCTTGAGAAATTAAAATCATAAAAAGAAGGGAAAAACCTGATTGTTACAAAAGACTAGGAGAAAAATGAACAGTGACAAAGTCAAGTAGGTTTTAATACTGCAAAGATATAAAAAATTACTATTGTTTTGTAATGAATCTTTCAAAACATTAAGTTCTCAGGGTTTGGAATTTAGCATTTTTGTGATGGATACCAAATGTGCCATGTTATATTTTTGTGGTTTATCTTTTTTCAGAACACACTTTTTTTATAATGTTGTGATTTTTTTCTTTTGCCTCCTCCAACTCCTTTTTCTCTCTGTGAACTTCTAGTTTATGGTTTTCAAACAGCTGAATACATTTGCTGTGACTCTTAGCTTTCGTATGGAATAGCACTAGCCTGCTTTTATTTGGAAATGTTGTAAAGTTAAAGATTTTTAATTTTAACTTTATTTTCTTATGTTTATCTGGATTATTGAAAACATATCAATATCACACAATTTTAAATAGAAAAGGCTATATTACTTACAAAAACATATTTGTGTTTGTCTACAGTTTTTATTGTTCTTTACTCTTCCTTTCTGTGGGAAGCTTTGGGTATCTTATCATAGATATATAAGCACACAATGTAAGAAGCCAAATACTTTAGATCCAGAAGCTTTTTATGTAAATTATCTATCCAATTATAGCTCACAATTACTCCTCCTTCAAAAAAGCCACTATCAACTTTTATCCGATGCCTGTGATGTTTTCTTGTGTGTATCTAAATAATGTACTGCTCTTGCTACTTCCTCATTTTCAATTTTATTTAATTTATTGATTTTCTGCTGTATAAGATGAAAACTTAACTTTGTTTTTCTATCTTTTTGTCAGTACCCCCAAATACATCTTTCTTTCCCCATCAACATTTCAACATAATTACACTGTACTTTTAGCTTGATCAAATATTTGTTGCTTGAATTATTATGATAATGCACATGAGATTGAGAGCTCAGCCTAGTCAACTCTGATAACATTTCCTTTCTCACACAATGTTTTACATTTCCTGAAATCCATGATTATCTGTTTGTTTCTTTGCTCAGTTTTCAGTATACTAATTAGCCATGTTACCCAGATTCTCAAGCGGTGATCTGAATCTTTTTAAAATAAATTAATTCACTTTAGGTTTTGGAACATGGTTATTGTCTTGAAAAAATGTCTTAGTGATCCTTTTAGAATGTTTATCCTCCATAAATATCTGGGATCCACCAAATTTCATCTCCAACCTGGGAAATGATTACTTCTTTCTTGCGTTCAATGTCCTGTTCCCCTAACCTTATGGCTTCTTTATGGCTCACTTCCTTATTTTGGTGGACCATATCCTTTAGTGGCTTATTTTGGAGGGATACATGAAGTTTTCAGAGACCTTGAACATTCAAAATTTTTCTTTTTGGGGGATAGGTTCTCACCATGTAGCCCAGGCTGGCTTCAAACCTGTGATCCTCCTGCCTCAGCCTCCCAAGTGCTAGTATTACAGGTGTGTACCACCCTACCTAACTTGAATTTCTGAAACCCCTTACCAGCTTTCCCTTCTCCCACCATTCTCCTTCATATCTCCAGAGACTCTTCAGTATTCATTCCATTCAAATATCCCATTGATTATAAGAAGCTCTCCCTTAATTATAATTTTAGGTTATAAGATGCTTCAACACCAAGTTCAGAAATATAATAGTAGAAGGCGTGAATTTCAGAATAGAAAGTAGTATATGAAGTGGATTATTGTGACCAATAATGGGAAAGAATTTACAGCCAATTATGTTTTGATGCATCATGGAATGGTAAACACTTGGGATCAGGTAAACCTGCAGATGGAAAAGGATGCATTTTCCTGGAACACTTCCCTGGGAAGTGGACAGCTATGAAAAGGAAAGAAGAATCATTTCTGCTGAAGTTGGGGATGAACTTATAGCCTTTAGGAAGTGGGTTCCTGGAGTGTAGTCCAGGCTGAGGGAAGGAGATAGTGACTGGAGAGAAGAAATGGTCCCCTTAATCCGTGAAATATAATAATGTTTATAAGTATTCATCTCTTGATCTTTATAACAGGTTGCATGATAAACATGGTTGCTTTCACTATTGACAACAAGAGCAACAAAAATAGCTTCAGAAATACCATATATTCTCCAATCTAATCCTCACCCCTTCAATAGTTTTACAAGGCTGAAAGATCAGGTGCAGATTAGAATCACAGGCAGAGTAGATTCACAGTCCAGAGCTGGTTTTTGGGAAAATGATAGAACTGCTGTACATGTAAAAACAATACAATGCAATAATTTATTATTCTATTTATTATCATCATTATTGTAATTTGCCTGTTATTCATCACACTCTGTCATTGCTCATAGCTGGAACATTACCAGTTCTCTCCATCACTTTACTACCATATTTACTCAGCGGCCCTGTGGAAAAGAGGCGGTGGAAGGGAAGGAGCAGATTAGAATTGAGAACTAACTTTTTCTATTTAAGGAATCACCAAAACCAGAGCATGGATTAAATCTGGGTGCTGATTAGATTAGAGAATATAAGGTAAATTTAAGATGGCGAGTCACCTGAGGCTTCCATGTCCACTTTGCTCAAACCTGAGAAGCAGACAAAAACGTGAACCTTATTTGCCCTTTTGTGGCTTCTCCTCTGTCTTCTGGAACTGCTCTTCCTCCCTACAACCCCATGGCACTCTCCCTCCCTCCAGGATCATCACACCTCCCAAGACTATTCCTGGGCATGATGGGAACTAATATACTTATTAATAAGACATCTCCCAGCAGATGAATAAATTTCAAAAGAACACACTTTTCAGGAAAATGAGAATTCAAAATGGCAAGGCAGGTTTTTGGTCCAAGTCTGACTGGCGTTTTCACCAAAAGTGTGGAATACATAGGAAATCAGAAGATAGTGACTACCAAGAGTAAACTACACTGAACTATGGATGGGCAACAATGACCCAAGCATTATTTTGTTTAACCCTTATATTAAACACTTACTGAGGTTGGGAGGCCACGGAGTAAGCCTGTAATCCCAGTAACTCCAGAGGCTGAGGCAGGAAGATCGTAGGTTTGAGGCCAGAGGCAGCCTGTGCAATTTAGCAAGACCTTGCCTCAAAATAAATAAATGGAAAAGTCTGGGGCTGCAACTCAGTGGTACAGAACTTGCCTAGCCTGTGCGAGGCCCTTGGTTCAAATCCTCAGTACCGCCAAAAACAAGAACAAAAATTTACCTTAGTGGGTGTCTTGCAATCTCTATTGCACAGATGGGACATTAACATCCTATTCAGGGTCATGTGGAAAGCCAAGTGCTCATATCAGATTTGGATCGAATGTTCTGTGGTCTTCCTTCTCCACAGGAAACCTGAGGTCAGAAGAATAGACAGAGACCAGAACCAGGCACCTTGTGACAAGCAACATCTCCCAGGATCAGAGGATAGTTGGGGTGATACTCATTAGGTTGAGGGATTCTGTGATATTCTGAAGCATTGTTTGCCAACTGGCTCCAGCAATTACTAGAAATTTCTACTGATTAAACTTATTTCCAAACACTTAAAGAGGAGTGGAATTCCCTCCTGACTATAGTTGATATTTTGCAGGCAGAAGGTTGACCTCCTCCTTCATACCCTCCCCAACTTGCTTCCTGTTCCCACTGACATGACTCAATAGCCAAACCTTAGCAGAGGCGGGCAGAGTTGAGAGCAGTCTGCAAACGTTCAATGAAGTCAAAATGTGTAACTTTTTGCAATGTCTGTACTTGTCTATATAATGGAAGTTTCTCCCAAATGCCCCCTATTCTCTGGAAATGAGTTTCTGTTCTTGGCAATAACAGTGATTCTGTGGTGGATTGTTGTCTGGGGTGGAAGGGTGAAAGATAGGAACTGTGAGAAATGGATAAGCTCCTTGAAGATGTAACGCACAAAGAAACCCAAGTCTTTTGGAGGGGGTTCCTAGTAAAGTTTTAGAAATCCTTGTCTTGCCTACTCCCTTCCTCTGTTAGGATACGTTTAGAGGCGTTGTTGTTGTTGTTAGGTGCCATCAAGTCGAGTCCGACTCATAGCAACCCTCACAGGGTTTTCAATGGCTGACTGTTTCGGGATTGCCTTGGGAGTGGGTTACCACTTCCTTCTCCCATTTTGCGGTGCTGAGAATCGAACTCAGGACCTCAGAGACTGCAGAGCAGTGCTCTACCAACTGAGCTAAACCCCAGCCCTACATTTAGAGGTAGGAAGTTAGATTTGGTCCCTCTAGCATGTTACTAAGTACTATATAAGAGGCATCCTATTGAAATAAGGAGATATGACTATTTTTTTAACATAAAGTCAATCCATATCTACGACAGCATTTTGGAAACTGAAAACCACAGTTCACAAGTGAGGTAGTGATATATAATTGTTTCTTTTCTCTCTTTTTCAAAGTCCTGCACCCACAGTTGAGTTCAATTACCTGTCCCTCCTTGAGGCCCTTCCTTTCTCATCCTTGTTTGGTAAAGGATTGACACAACCAGCCCTAGAACTTAGCCAATCAGGATAATTGTCCTTTGGAAGATCCTGGCTTTGACAACGGATGGATAACAACTGGAAGTAACTGGGCGGGGAGGGCATGCTGAAAAATATTTAGGGTTCATGAATCCTGAAGAATGGAGAAGCAGCCTCTGACATCTGGAACTAACCCGGTGTGATAGTTGAAATATCTTTCCACAAAAGCATGTGTCAAAAACTTAATCCTCAATGCAACTATGTTGGAGGGTAGAGCCTAATGGGAGTATTTAGGTCATAAGGGCTCCACCTTCATAAATGGATTAATGCCAATTATAGAAGGGCTTGAGGTTGTGAGTTTAGTCCCTCATCCCCTTTTCTTCCACCATGAGATGATGCAGCAAGATGACCCTCAGCAGGTACTGCTATTCTGACGTTGGACTTTCCAGCCTCCAGAACTGTGGAGAATACATTGCTTCTCTTTTTGAATCACCTGACCTCAGGTATTTTGTTGCAGTAGCACAAAATGGGCTAAGGATCCTTGTATTCACAGCTAGGCCTCCATGTGGTTGCAAGTTAGTATTATGCTCACAGCTAGATCATTCTCCCAGTTCATATAATTTCACAAAATACCACTCACACAAGTATAGTAACGAAAAAAATGAGGGCACTTCCTAATTTTGTCTTGTTGTTGTTGTTGTTGTTAGGTGCTGTTGAGTCGGTATCTGACTCATAGCGATCCTCACAGGGTTTTCAATGGCTGACTGTTTTGAGATTGCCTTGGGAGTGGATTGCCAGGCCTTCTCCCATTTTTGTGGTGCTGAGAATTGAACTTGGGACCTCAGAGACTTCAGCGCAGTGCTCTACCAACTGAGCTAAATCCCAGCCCTAATTTTGTTTTAGTGCAGATAAAAACACAGTCATGGCAACACTCACAAGATACCTATTTGTTCCTAATCGTTGGATTGCCCCATTTTCTGACAGCATCGAAGCTCAAAGGAATCCTTCCTTCTTTATGTTCTTCCCCAAATCACTCAACCAAAGCCCAAGTCCTATCACAAGTTCTTTCTAATGCTCTCTTAGTGAGACAACCCAGTTTTCTGTGCTATATTTTTACCTTCATGCAATGAGTGATAAGCCCAATATTTTTAAACCCCAACTATATTTTGGTGGAACCTTGGCTGTAGGACACTGCACACCCAACCTCATACTCAACATACAACTCTATCACTGCTCTGTCATACAATGCCTGTGATGTTCACAGTTATAAAGGGTGTGCGAATGAGATACAATTTTTCTCAATTCTTGAGAATAGTGGTATCTCTTTAGGGTTATTTTAAGGTCTTACCTGGCCCTTAGCAGGGACAATTTAGAGTCTTTCACATCTAAGTAGACGGTCAAGACTCTTGCTCATGAATATGGAATTTAGGGTCTCTTTCACCTCAGGCAGGAGGGCTCCCATGGTAGTTCTTGAGATATCTTCATTCCCGAGGGCGTATATATTCTGTCTGTGCTCCACAATGAGAGACTCAGTACAATGGTGTATGGAGAAATTCATACAGAACTTCCCAGTGGAAAAATGGGACATTTACGCTATCCAGATACTTCATATATACATGAGTAAGTGTATGTAGATGGACTTATGGACAGAAGAAAGTCAAATGATCATAGGAGCAAGGCTGGTTTTTCATGAGAACAGTGACCCAGGTCTAATGTATTACAGGATTGTGGGGCTTGGGGGGGGGGTGAGATCATGTCCTTTCTAAGGAGGGGATACTTTCATAGCTTGATTTAATTGCTGCTGGTTGCTACCACAAGGTAATAAGGTCCCCATGTGGCTAGATCTTTTGATTTTTTAAAGTGGAAATGCAGAGTATAATACGTAAGGTCTGAATTCCTGATGCTAGCGTTAAAGTCAAGTGTTTAAAAATACTATGAGTATTTCCAAAATAATAACAAAGAGGTTTCAGCCTGCTTGCTTTTCATGTGTAACCTTGTCACAGGACTTTCTCCTTTTTTTTTTTTTTTTTTTTTTCTGTACTGGGCATTGAACCCAGGGCCTCACGCTTCATGCTTGGCAAATGCTGGACCACTGGGCTGTACCCCAGTCCATTTTTTAATTTTTTAAGACAGTGTCTCACTAAATTACGCAGACTGCCTCTGGTCTCAAACTTGCGATCCTCTTGCCTCCACCTCCCGAGCCTTTGGGATTACAGGTGTGCGGCACGGTGCGCGGCTTGACTTTCTCCTTTTTTTTAGGAGAGTGAGAATAAAAAACAACAAAAACACTTGAATTATTGCCCCCAACAAGTCTCATTTTTTTTTATCTGCTACTGAAGTCACTTGGTGGGTTTTTCCAGGAAAATAACATTTTAAGTATTTGGCTTTTCTGATAAGTATTTGGCTTTCCTTACATAATTGCTTATGGAGATGCTATCAACATCTCGACATCATGCTTTTTGCAAACGTGCTTTGTGCTCACCAGCCTGGTCCTCCTGTCCCTGTGCCTGTGCTGCTGTGTCTCTAAGTCTGTTTTAAGGAGTGGTACCCAGCAATGACAAGCCCACTATACAGTCTGACAGTTTCCTGAATTTTTTATCTGTATATTAAGCATAAGATTGCCTTAGTTTTGATTATTACCATTGTTGTTGTTGTCAGGTGCCATTGAGTCGTGTCTGACTCATAGCAACCCTCATAGGATTTTCAATGGCTGATTGTTTTGGGATTGCCTTGGGAATGGGTTGCCACGTCCTTCTCCCATTTTTTTGTGGTTCTGGGAATCGAACTCGGGACCTCAGAGACTGCAGAGCGGTGCTCTACCAACTGAGCTAAATCCAAGCCCAATTATTATCATTAGTATTTATATTTTTTTGAGACAGAGTACTTATGTTTTCTAGGCTGGCCTCAAAATCCTAGGCTCAAGCAATCATCCTGCCTCAGCCTCCTGAGTATGTGGGACTGTGGTCATGCAAGATTATCTTCCTTTTTAAAGATAATCTCATCAAGTGGTTGAAACGCTTTGAATTTATTTTTAACTAAAACTCACAGGCTTTATTTTCACTTGTGTGATGCTAGTAGATGTGTTTGAACCATGCTGCATTTATCAATTCAGTCTTTTGCATTCAAAGTAAGATCTTAGATCTATCCCCGTTGAATTGCATTTTGTTAGACTTGAGCATTAATCCTGAATTGTTCAAAAGTCTTTCTGGGAAGTTTGTGCTCAGAAACAATGTAAGTTTGTGTTAGGAATTAAGCCTTAATGAAGCCCCTTTTTGGACCACTTAATATTTTCATGCTTTTGGTATTTTTCTCTTTTTTTCTCATCCTATAGTTGGAGGTTTATTTTGTCCTGCATTCATATTTTAGGGGGATTTGTTTTAAAAACTTGCCTGAATCTCTCAAAATAATGAAGGTGCAGATAAAGACTGGAGAGAAGTTTTGATTTCTACAGCTTTGCTTTGCCTGATTAGAGGCGTGTGGGGAGCTGGAATGAAGCTGCAGCTGGAGCCAGCTGTGCAATATCACCTCAATGACAAATAGTTTCTCTTCTTTGTTTGTTGTAGCAACCTGAAATGAGCTGGGACAGTGCCCACAGTTGCTAATTGGCTGGACTCTCAGGGATTCTAAAACCCTCTGGCCTTCAAGAGTCCCCAAGGTCCCCAGTGCTCTCAAAATGTTCTTTCCACCAGTGGCTGCCTTATCTTATACCCCAAAAACCTCAGGGGCAGTTGCCCTTAGTCCTACCTTGTACCTCCAATGTCCTTGTCAGTCTACAAGAATTTTTGCTTGAGCCTCTGGAGTCTTTATGTACCTTGCATTCTGAGAACCAGGTGCCAGTAGTGTTTTGAGTTCTCATTAGACAACCTTGATTATGGTTGACAATTCCATGTTAGAGGAGGGTGGGACAGGAAGAAAGGAGAACAGTATTAAATGTTTTAGGATAAGCAGAAATAATCTAACAGTGTATAAGAAGATACATTATTAAGAAGATTATTAAGAAGATACTGTGTAATATTTTCTCTCGCTAAAGAAAATTGGACTGGGATTTAGCTCAGTTGGTAGTGCACCACTCTGCAGTCTCTGAGGTCCTGAGTTCGATTCCCAGCACTGCAATAATGGGAGAAGGATATGACAACCCACTCCCAAGGCAATCCTGAAACAATCTGCCATTGAAAACCCTACGAGGGTCGCTATGAGTCGGACACAACTCAACGGCACCTAACAACAACAACAAAAATTAGTTGCTAACTAATCAATGGGAAATAAATACTTTTCTGGCAGTGCTGTAGAAGAGCAAGTTTTGGTCATGGGTTGGAGTTGGAATGGGAAAAGATCCTGCCATGTGGCACTCATCTGAGATCTGGCTTACCTCTCCTGTCTTTCTTGCAGAGGACAAACAGCCTGGCACCCCAGCTCTGCAAGGCATAGTCCACATACATTCTTCCCACTGTCTTGGGTCCCAGGCACAGAGAATCAGTAATAAAATTCCTTTCTTTAGAAACAAATCAGTTTTACACACTTACCCATTGTGCTGGTGCACAAGTGGGTTCTTTTCTAAAATACTTTAAAACTACCAACCTTCTAATGTAAGTTACCTTCTAATATAAGGTTGGTAGTTTTAAAGTATTTTAGAAAAGAACCCGTTTGTGTATCAGCACAATGATGTCCTCTCTCTCCTATTCTATTCAACATAGTAATTGAAGTTCTGGCCAGGGCAATCAGACAAGAGAAAGAAATCAAAGGGATACAGATTGGCAAGAAAGAGGTCAAATTATCATTATTTGCAGATGATATGATTTTATACTTGAAAGACCCCAAAACCTCAATCAAAAAACTTCTGGATCTAATTAATTCCTTCAGCAAAGTTGCAGGCTACAAAATTAACATACAAAAATCAATAGCCTTTCTTTATACCAATTCCAAACAAGAAGAGAAGGAAATTTCAGGAAAGATACCATT
>VMDO01014356.1:36904-54982 GCA_007922755.1 Pedetes capensis | reverse complement strand
AGGTAGGGGATAGTGAAGAAGGAGAAGGAGAAGGAGGCGGCAACGGTCAGGGAGTTAGGTTGGCAGGAGTAGAGGAGGGATGGTTGGGTAAAGAGAGAAAGTTATGCTTTCCGATATAGAAATCAGAAAAAGGGCAAGTGCAGCAGTAAAGATCCATGAGAAGTGGCATTTGTGAATCTGAGTTGGAGATCAAGAATCATATAGGTCTATCAATGAGGTTATAGGCATCTCTGAACATCTGTGTAGACTGCAGACAATTGAGGCTATCTGTAGACTTCTCTGAAGTTGCTCTGAACATAGCTGTAAGCTGCAGGTTACTGGACACTGCAAACATCTCTGGAAATTGTGGGCTAGACACTATTAAGAACTGTGAACAATGCAGATTCTGGACACTGCACCGTGGGGAGAGGCTTTTGGGGTTTTTACTTCCCTATCTCAATATGGATCTACAGCTGTACCACCCTGACGTCCCATCTCATCAGATCTCAGAAGCTAAGCAGGGTGAGGTCTGGTTAGTACGTGGACGGGAGACTATCTGGGAACACCAAGTGCTATAGACTAGGGAGAAGGACCTGGCAGCCCACTCCTGAAACATTGAAAACCCTAAGAATAGCAGAGGTACACTGACAATAGTGCTGGGCATGGCACAGTGTTGGGTAGTGTTTCGTCTGTTCTACACAGGGTCTCTGGGTTGGACAGACTTGAGGGCATCAAACAACAACATTTCATTATGGGGACAGATATTCCTCTCTTCTCTTTGATCTTGTCTTTCAGGCATGTAGGGTTTCTTACACCTCTCAGTCTAGGCTGATCAGTCTGAGCTGTAAAACTGGCTTTCTCTTTATCACAAGAGGGGTCTTGTTTCAAATGAAGGTCCTTTCTATGGGCAGGACATGGACCCACCTGTGGCCTTAATATGCAAACAGAGGGCAGGTGACAGATTACACCATTTGTAAAGGTGCTTAATGTTATTGACCAGGTTATCTAAAAGAGAGTATTATCTCCTAGCAACTATGCCATTTGTAAAGATATTCTTATGGGGAAGCAGTGAGCATGAAAACAAGGCTTTTGTCTCAGAGGAAGTTTACACTGATATTCACATATGCCATGGCTGGAAAGCATGTGGATGAACTGGGGGGTGTATGGCTGAAGAGACCTCTATTCTCTTCCTTCCTGTCTATTACTCTCTAACATAAGGAATCAATGGAAACCAAATGAATGGATCTTCTAGAGATACAGAAAGCAAAAGCCATAGCAGTTAGCTTGTTGTGCTGTGGGCGGGGGGGGGGGGGCTGCTGTGACGCTGGAAGCTATACCACCAGTATTTTAGATACCAGGAAGGCCACCCATGGTGGACAGGTTTCTGCTGAGCTTCCAGACTAAGATAGACTAGAGAAAAGGACCAGGTAGCCTACTCTCCAAAAAATTAGCCATTGAAAACCCTATGAATAGCAGAGAAGCACTGTCAAATATAGTGATGGAAAATGAGCCCCTCAGGCTGGAAAGCATTCAAGAAATGACTGAGGAAGAATTGTATCCTCCAAGTAGAGTAAACAATGATGAGAATGGAGTAAAGGCCCTGGGACCTGCATTTACTGATGTGGCACGACTCAAAATGAAACATAGTGTCTGCGACATTGGGCTCAAACATAAAAACAGATCATGTGCATGGCACAGTGTCGAGTAGTATTTTCTTCTATTGTACATAGGGTCACTATGAGTTTGATCTGACTCCATGACACCCAATGACAACAACAGCAAGTATCTCCTCAGGGTGTTTCAAAAAGAAAAAAAAGCCTCTCATTACCATACATGTCTTCCAAAGTTATATTTGGATGGGAAGAGAATAGATCTGGTGCCAAAGGTACTTGGAATTGGAAGCAGGTGTCATGATTTACCATCTTACCAAGATTACACATGAAGAAACATATTTGTTGAAAGGAAATCAGGATATTCTTAGGAAAAGGGAAAATAAATGCCTTGTGACCACACCTGACAATACCTAGTACAATGGTGAGACCAGTGTATTTCCTATGCACTGAACCATTTCCAGAAGTTATAGAAACATTTTGTTTATAACCTAATAATAAATGTTTTTAACGTTATATCATAAAAAATAATTTGCCATTCAAAAATTAGAAAGTATTTAATCTCAGAATAGAAGATTTACTTTAAACTTAGGTTCTTCAAAGACATTTATTTCTTTGGATGGACAGAAACAAACTTAACACTCATTTTTTCATGGACTACCATATAATCATATACCTGGAAGCCAGTATTTGGGAACTGCTCCAGATTTTTCAGACACTGGAGTGTCAAGTAGTCATTTCTATGTGCCTGCTCCTGCCCATCTACCTCTTTTAATGTTCTAAAATTTTAACGTTTTAATGTGCTGAAAAACATAGTTACTCCCAGGAGAAATTAAAACTTTTATAAATAAAAAAGAGCTGAAGGAGTTTAGTACCACTAACCCTAATCTATAAGAAATAGTAAATGGGAACTATATGCTATCTTCAAGAGATATACTTTATATTTAGATACATATGTAGGCTAAAAGTGAAAGAATAGAAAAATATTCCAAGTTGTAATTAAAATAGAGCAGGGGTATACTTCTAGTATCAGAATAAAAACAGACTTTAACTCAAAGGAATGTTACGGAGGGAAAAGACGGACATTATATAATACTAAAAATGCCAATTCACCGAAAAGACATAACAATTATAATTTTTTATTCACCCAACCTGAGCTCCTAAATATATGAAGGAAAGCAAACTCTGACACAATTGAAGGGAGACATAAGTAGCAGTATAAAACCTGTAGGACACTTCAATACTTCACTTTCAATCATGGATAGAACAACCAGACAGAAAGTCAATAAAGAAACATAGGAGTTTGACAATGCTATAGACTAATTGGACCTAATGGACATACACAGAACACTCCATGAAACAATAGACAGTTATGCATTACTACATAGGAATCAAAGCAATCTAAAAATTCAATGAACTCTCTATCAAAATCTTGATGACAGCTTTAGAGAAATAGAAAAATTAATTATAAAATATGTATAATATCATGGAGTGCCAGATAGCCAAAGCACTTTTGAAGAAGACAAATTTGGATGATTTGCATTTCTTGATTTCAAAATACATTGAAGAGATAGTAATTAATTAAAACAACTGAGTAATTAAAACAAGAGTGATACTGGTATTATTGTTCCTGTTGGGTACTATTAAGTTGGCCTGACTCATAGCAACCCTATGTACAGCAGATCAAAACTCTATCCAACAGTGTGCCAGGCACATGAACATTTTTATGCTTTAGCCCACTGTTGCAGACACTGGGTCAATCCATCCAGTTGAGAGTCTTCCTTTTTTCTGTTGATTCGCCATTTTCCCAAACATGATGTCCTTCTGCAGATATTGGTCCTTCTTGACATGTCAAAATATATAACACATAATCGAGCCATCCTTGCTTTCAAGGAGCACTCTGTTTACACTTCTTCTAGAAGGGATCTGTTGCTTCTTTTGTCAGTCTATGGTATATACAATATTCATCTTCAGCAACATAATTCAAAAGCATTGAGTCTTTGCTTGTCTCCCTTATTCACTGTCCAGCTTTCATATAAAGACCGGTAAATAGTAGAATAGAGACTCCAAAATGACCCCTCACATGTATAGTTAAATGATCTTGAATAGGAGTGATAAGACCACAAAATGGGGAAAGAAAAATCTCTTCAATAAATAGTATTGGGGAAATGAGATATCCCTCTGCAAAAGAATGACATTGGGTCCTTGCCTTACATCATATAAAAATTAGCTCAGAATAAAGACCTAAATCTCAAACCTAAGCCTGTAAAATTTGTGGAAAAAAATATAGGAGAAAGCTGTATGACATTGGACTTAGCAATGATTTTTTTGACTATGTCACTCAAAGCACAGGCAACAAAATAAAAAGTAGTGAAACAGGATTACAGCAAACTTAAAAATGTTTGTGTGTCAAAGAACTCAACTAACAGAGTGAAAAGGCAATCTAAGGAATGTGATAGGGTCTGGAGTTTAGCTCAGTTGGTAGAGTCCTGCTTTGTGCTGAGGCCCTGGGTTTGATCCCCAGCACTGCAAAAACAGAAGGACATGACAGCCTACTCCAGAATGAATCCCGAAACAACTAGCCATTGAAAACCCTGTGTGGGTTTCTATGAGTTGGACTCAACTTGAAGGCACCTAGTAACAACAAGGAATGTGATAACATATTTGTAAATCATATATCTAATAAGGGGCTAATATCTAGGATATATAAAGTAGTCCTACCCCTCAAAAAACAAACAAAAAAAACTGACTAAAAAACCAGATAAAGGTCTTGAATGACATTTGTCCAAAGAAGACATGCACGTGGTCAATAAGCTCATGAAAAGACATGCAATATTGATAATGATCAGAGAAATGCAAACCAAAACCACAATGAAGTATCATACCCATTTGAGATGGCTATTATCAAACAAGAAAACCAAACCAGAGAATAACAAGTGCATGTGAAACTGTGGAGAAATTGAAACACTTGCATTTTGATTTAAAACAGTATAGCAGATCATCAGATAATTAAAAATAGAACTGCCATATGATCTAGCAATCCATTTCTTTGTATATACCCCAAATAATTGAAAGCTAGCATAACTGAATACAACAGGTTAGCATCTTGGTGAGTGCAGAGCCAAAATAAACCACCCAAGACCTAAAAAATGTAGAGAAAGATTTATTACTTATGGAGGTAAGGAGAAGCTTGGGAATCTCTTCTGAAAGAATGCTGTCTCTCAGAACAAAGGAAGGATAGGGATGCTATTTAGAGTTTATACATATTTATTTATAGGTTGGCTAATTTTTGAGCATGCCCACAGAGTACCTTCTGGAGCATGCTCAGCTTAAGGTCATAGAGTACATACTGAAAAGTTAAAAGTGACAGGCAAGAATGCCTCTGAGCATACTTAGTTTGTATTATAAAATTTTAGATGAAAACAAAGGAAAAGAATTTTTGAAGATGTATTAGGGATTTGTTCTTAAAGGTATCTGCCTTGTTTAGCAGCTAACACAAGGTCTCAAAGAGACACTTGCACATCTGTCTTAAACAGCACTGTTCATAGTAGGTAAGAAGTGGATGCAACCCAAATGTCATCAATGTATAAATGGATAAACTAACTGCAGTACATATAATTATACATCCCTTTCACAGGCTACAATGTGGGTGAACTTTGAGGACACTAAGCTAAATGAAACAAGCCAACTGTAAAAAGACAAATACTATATGATTTCAATTATATCAAGATCTACAAAATGAGGATATATAATTCCTAGAGAATGAAAATATAATAAATAGTGACTAGTAGGACATGGGGAAGGTAGTAAATCAGAATTGTTTAATGAGAATAGAATTTCAGATTTGCAAGAGGAAAAGTTCTGGAGATCTGTTTTACAAGAGTGAATTAGTTGACAATGCTTTGTTGTTGTTGTTAGGTGCTGTTGAGTCGGTATCCAACTCATAGTGACCCTCATAGGGTTTTCAATGGCTAGCTGTTTTGGGGGATTGCCTTGGGAGTGGATTGCCAGGCCCTTCTCCCATTTTTGTGGTGCTGGGAATTGAACTCGGGACCTCAGAGACTGCAGCACAGTGCTCCACCAACTGAGCTAAATCCCAGCTCCTGACAATGTTTTAGTATACATTTAAAGTGGTTAGAATGGTGATACAAATGAAAATTACCCTGATATTTCCTTTAGGAAGAAGACTACATCTCATTATACATGTACATGATCTAGAGGACTCAAGACCTAGGTCCAATCTAGGGCATGAATGATGGGCTTTTAATATACAGGTTAAGACAATTTGCCATTTCAGGTTAAGGGTATAATAATTCCAAGGTATGCTCTGTTATACTCATTTCTTCAATTCTTTCCTCAAAATCTTACTACATGTGTTTTACTCAACATAACATACCCTAGAGCATTATGTCTTCTCTTTTAATGCTATTGAAGTTAATTTCCTGAACATCTTGATTTTAATTACTTCTTCAATGCCTGCTATAGAAAATTTTAGCTAAAGTAAAAAGTCAGGAAAATCAGATTGCTAAAAATCTGTTTTTTGGTTTTTTTGGTTTTTTTTTTCAGTTCATCTTTTTTACTTCTCTGAGGATAGAGGTGACTAGCATCCTGCAGGCTGTGATTTGAAAAGACTTCCCAGAAGGACTTTTCTTCAACCTCAGGCTTATGCCTGTGGGAGTCTAGGCTGCTTTTCCCTGTGTTAATCATAGTTTCACTGTATGATACTGCACCTGTACGATAGATGTAACACTTCTCTGCCAGCCATTCATTTCCAATTTCAAACCATATGTGATGCTTAGTGGCCACATTACACTTCCAGTTGTAATTCAAATAGGAACAGGCTAGATATTTACTTGATCATTCCAAATCAGGAGAGACCACCAAATAGTGATGGATTTTAAGAATTACCTTGAATATAGAGAATTTGAATTTTGTTGTTAAGACTGAAATGCAGGAAAAAGTAAAACTAACACAGTATATGTTTTCCCTTTCAGTTATAACAGCAGTTCTTGTAAGACACTGTAAGACTTTATATTTCAGCAAGGGGAAGAAGAGTAAACCAGCAAAACTAATCTTGGTGATGCATGTATGTTTTTTATTTGAGCAAACAAACAAATACTTTGAATTTACAAAATAAAGTAGGCAGTAGAGCATGCTTTGGGCCAGAAAGTTACAAATTTACTAGGTTCAGCTGATGCTCCAAGGCATCCTTCTGCCAGGGCTTTACCCTCACTAACAGATATTAGAAGTTGTGCTCAAATTGCAGGGTGTCCTGTTGTTACACACCTAAGGCAAGATAGAAAAAAAGCTTTGTGTAACTCTTTGCCTCTAGGCTTCTGACAACTAGAAAAGAAAACAAATTTAGGGACCCTAGATTGAATTCAGACATCTGTTTAATCAAGAAATTTATTTAAAAAAATTTAATTGGGTGGCCAGAATGATTGGCTATTTTCCTCTGAAATGTTTCCATTCTTACTCTGATTCCTACTCTCTTTCTTTTATCGTTGTATTCCATTGTTTACTCCATAATCATTATTTTACTTCCAGAGTTTTAGCTCAACTTAACCCATCTGACTCAATGCATCTACCACCACCACTTTGGAAAGCATTTTAGTCTTTTTAAAAATTCTTTAATTCTTGATGATTATTGACATCATTTATCCTCTTTCTGCTTTTCCTGTGTATATCATTTGTTGTCTTAAAATACCTTAGCTTTCTTTTAAATTAAGAATTAAGAAGTTCACCCTATTTAGAATATTTTGTTATGTTTCTTGACTCTTAATTTTCTCATTTTTTTCTTGATCTAATGATCCTTTTTGCTTTCTTCATAAATTGTATTATTGCTATTCTGCTCTTAAATTTCTTTTTGTTTTATGAAACTGCCATAGGATTGGTAGACTGTGAGAATCCTTGTCATTAGCAGGATATATTTTAGGGGACTTCTTTCACTGTAGTTTCCTGACTCCCTCTAATGGGTCTTCCATGTACTCTAAAATTTAATTCTTTAAAAAGCTCTTGGGAGATACTCTATTCAACCCTGCTCAGGCTAAGACATTTTCCATACGTATTTTCTCCCAATTTCAATGTCACTTCTTCCAAATAGTCTTTGAATTCTCTGGTTGCCCTCAATATGTACACCCATACACCCTGATATTTTTACTAGTTTGAATTTCTATACTGAAACTGTTAAGTAGGTTAGCTTAGATATTAACAGGCAACATGGAGGAAAAGGAGATTAAGACTGATTCCTGCTTCAGCTATGATGGATAATAAAGAATATAAACTAAACTGCTCCCTTTAACATTTGAGAGGATGTTCTTCAGTGGACTCCCCACAGTAATTGAGATCAATAGCTACTCAAATTCTTAATCTTTGAGACATATGCCTCAGCCCATCCTCCTAGAAGCACTAGCAAATCCATTAGCCCTTTCTAAACAAAGGCTTTGGGTAGAAAGCACTTCTCTCTCCCCCTAAAGATTCAAACTCAACTATAAAATCACATTTGACTTCAGATCTGTGAAAAGCAGTAGCTCTTCTCTATCACCTGCCTTCACTTCACAAGGATGTACTATATTAATGAACTTTGTCTGTAGTCTCTACTATAACTTCTGTGTCAGGTAAAAATTCTTTTGTACGCTGAACACAAAAGGACCAAGGTTTGCTACTACAGGCCTACTGCACCAGTGCTCTTCAGTAGTAAAACACTATCAGTTTAGCTTACTGCTGAATCTAAACTTAGTCTGACCTTGTAACAGATTCTCAGTTATTGCTGAGTGAATTAATAAAGTGAATATATCTGACTAATTAGGATGTTGTTTCTTCCTTTATTTTATATTTTCAGTTGTTATGTAAGGAGTTTTGGATTTTTTGGCATTTGTCATTATTAATTCCTTTGGCAAAATGAATAAAAATGCATGTTATGAGTCACAAGGGAGACTTCTGATAAACAATGACATCTTGGGAAGTGGTTAGATGTGTACTATATAGGGTTCAGTAGCCTTGACTTGACACATCAGGTTAAGTTGCTTTTGTGTGGTTTCTCTGCTTTGTAAAAACAAAAAACAAAAACAAAAACCAATTAAAAATATAATAAATATTGCATTCTTAAAATTGATGAAGGCTTCAAGGCTTGATGATTACATGTTAGCAATGTTCTCCCATCACTATCCTTCCACAGAATTGCAAATTGGTGAGCTTTTATTTTTTTTAATTTTAAATCCATAGCTTAAAAACTTGCATGAGTTGACTTCCTGGTGGGGTTCAATATGATATGATGATGAGAGAATGGTATTTTAGATCATTTATGACCATATGTTAATGATTCTAGGAGGTTTCTCTCCAATTATCAGAAAATTTATTAGTTAAATGCAAAATGTAGACTGTATATTTTAATTTTTTTTAATCTCAGAAGGAATTTTGACATGCTTCCAACTCTAGTATGGACTCTCCATTTTCTTGGCTTTTATTTGACTCTTTGGAGTGTTGGACAGTAATTATATTAATATTTGTATCCAACTGACCAAAATATACATTGCTTTGTGATACAGAGTACAGACAATTTTTAATAAAAATGAAGAAATAATGTTATCCCTCGCTCTAGATGCAATAATTCATTGAAATACATGTGAGTTTCTTTCTTAGATAATGACAAGTGTCTGTTTTCCAGATGAATATTCTACAGAAAGAGGAAACAGATATTAGTTTGGGCTTATAGAAAGCTAATAATAAGCCAGGCATAGTGGAGCATGCCTGTAATCCCAGCGACTCGGGAGGCAGAGGCAGGAGGATTCCAAGTTCGAGACCAAAGGCAGTCTGCATAATTTAATGAAACCCTGTCTCAAAAAAGTAAGAAAAAAAAAAGTGGGCTAGAGGTGGAGCTCAGTGGTATAGCACTTGCAAAGCATGCAAGTGTGAGGTCCTGGGTTCAACCCCCAGTACCACACACAAACAAAGGCAACTGATAATATCTTCTTATAGTAGAGCTTTGTTAGAAATAACATAATAGTACTTGAAACTTTTATAGATTTAATCTAGTTCAAGTTCTTAATGGATCACAACAAATTATGGATAACATTGTGAAAACAGGAATACCAGGATACTTAACTGTATTAATCAGGAATCTGTACATGGACCAGGAGGCAGTCATTTGAACAGAACAAGGAAATACCTCCTGGTTTAAAGTCAGGATTGGTGTGCATCAGGGCTGTATCCTTTCACCATACTTCTTTAGTATCTATGCTGAGCAAATAAGCTGAGAAACTGGACTTTATGAAGAACATGCCATTAGGGTTGGAGGAAGACTTATTAACAATCTGCGTTATGCAGATCACACAACTTTGCTTCCTGAAACTGAAGAGGACTTGAAGCATCTAATCATGAAGATCAAAGAACACATTTTTCAGTATGGATTGCACCTCAGCATCAAGAAAATAAAAATCCTTACAACTGGATCAGTAAGCAACTTCATGATAAACGGACAGAAGATTGAAGTTGTCCAAGATTTTGCTTTATGTGGTTCTACAGTCAACATCCATGGAAGCAGCAGCCAAGAAATCAAAAGAAAAGCTGGGCACAGTGGCGCACATCTGTAATCCCAGCCAGCGGCTCAGGAGGCAGTGGCAGGAAGATCTCAAGTTCAAGACCAGAGGCAGTCTGTGTAATTTAGTGAGACCTTGTCTCAAAAAGTAAAAAAAAAAAAAAAAAAAAAAAAAAAAAAAAAAAAAAAAAAAAAAGATAAAAAGGGCTGGGCTGGGGGTGCCACTTAGTGGTCTAGCACTTGCAAAGCATGTAAGCCAGAGGCCCTGGTTTCAACTCCCAGTACTAAAAAAAAAAAAAAAGAAAGAAAAGAAAAGAAAAAGAAAAAGAAAAAGAAATCAAAAGACACACTGCATTGGGAAAAGCTGTTGTAAGAGACCTCTTTAAAGTTTGAAAAGTAAAGATGTCACATTGAAGATGAAGGTGCACCTGACTCATGCCATCATATTTTCAGTCACATCATATGGTTGTGAAAGCTGGACATTGAATAAAAGAGACAGAAGAATTGATGCTTTTGAATTATGGTGCTGGAGACAAATATTGAACATACCATGGACTGCCAAAAACCCCTACAGATTTGTCTTAGAAGTAGAATAACCAGACTGCTCCGTGGAAGCAAGGATGGCTAGACTGTATCTTACATATTTTGGACATGTAGTCAAGAGGGACCAATCCCTAGAAAAGGACATCATGTTTTGGAGAGTGGCAGGTCAACAAAAAAATGGCAGGCCCTCAATCAGATGGATTGACACACTGGATGCAACAATGGGCTTAAACATAAAAAAGATCTGTGTGCCTGGCACAGTGTTGGAGAGTGTTTAGTTGTGTTGTACATAGGGTCACTATGAGTTGCTCCTAACTTGACAGCATCTCATAACAAGTTCTTAGTTTTCCTATTCTTGAACTCAGTCTATAGGAATAATTTAATAGCCAAAATACATGTGGAATATAGTAAAATTCACTCTAAGTCCTACCAGATAAAGTAATAACCTAGCAACTATAAGCTATGGCACATTTTCTCCCTTCCTCAGTCAATTTACTTTTAACATGTGCATACAAATATCTTGGAAATATACTACATATCATAGACATTTTCCCATACCATTAAAAAGTGCCCACAAATATTATTTTTTATTTTTAGACACATTAAAAATTATCTGATCATTCCTTTTCAATGTTGTTTTCAGTGTCTGGCATTAAAAATGCTGAATCAGTAAATATCTTTATAATTAAATACTGTGTTTATGTTCATGGTTTTCTTATGGCATATAAGCAAAATTTCACTAATTTTGATTCTTGGTGTATGAGCATTTTGAAGCAAATTGTTTTCCTGTAGTTTGTACCACTGTTCACTCCCACTATCAAAGTACTTGAGTGCTAATCTTTGCACCTTTGCAACTATGATCCTTTAAAAATTGGCTAATTTAGAGGTATATAAGTGTGTTTTATTCTATTCTACATTTTCTTGATAAGTGGAAGCTTCAACACTATTTTATGAATTGATTAGACATTTACCTCTCTCTTTAGTGAATTGTGCCAGGCTATTTTTTGCATGTAGCTTTCCTCTCCTTTGGCAATTTCTTTAATGTTCTTCTTTTGATTCACATGGGAAAGGAAAACTGAAAGCCTTCAATATTAACTTGGAGCAGAACTGTGTTCATCTGTGTGCACTTCCTAGTTGCACCATCGTCATGAAGATATTTAGTCATTCTGTTTTGACAGACTTATTAGGACAGTGTTCCCTATGTTCTTCTTGAAAGTAACATTAATTTCAGGAGAAATTTTTAGAATTTATTGTGGTGAGGTAAGTTGGGAAAGAGTGTATAATGTTAATTTTTTTAAACTATGGGATTTTTTAAGAGTCTTTCATTAAAAAATTAGGTATTTTTCTGATCATACATATAATGCATATTTATCCTGATAAATCCAAATAATATACAAAATACAAAGATGATTGCAAAAGTCACCTGAAATCTCATTATAGCCAGATAACCATGATTAATATTTGAGTATCCTTCCTTTGGTATATATATGAATGTAATAGAAAAGGGGAATGATAACAGGCTTGAAATTGTTCAAATTATCTATAGTGAGAGATTTGTCATTGGCTGTTTTAGAAAAAACTGGAGCATAATATTTATAATTTTAAGTGTCTTACCTTTCACATTTCAACATTCATCCATGAAGACTGGTATTACTCCAATTGTTTGCTGTCAATGACTGTATAACCCACATTGTGGAGCTGGGCTACAATTTATTCAACTATTCTCATTCATTTGTTTCAATTTTGCCTCATCCTAGTGCTGACATAAATATCCTCATCCATATATCCATACATTTTGGTATTTTTAATTTTATTTAAAATTTCCAGAACTAGTGTTTCTGAGTAAAAGAGCATGTCATTTTAATTTTAATGGATATTTCCAGGCAGCTGGCCTAAATGGCTATAGCAATTCATATATCTACCAGAAATTATATAAGAGTATTCCTTACTGTAATAGCTACCAGAAGTAGGTGATATTGGATGTGAAACAATATTTGCTAATTCCATATGTAAAATAATTTCACTATTACTTTATGTTAGATTTCTTGTGACTACTATGAATGCAGAGCATCTTTCCTGTGGTCAAATTCCTCTCACAATTATTTTTCTATGAAGTTCTTGTTCACATCATTTAGCTCTTTATTTGCTGAACTGGTTGTGATGTGTTAGTTCAGTTATTGAGAAATTATATACTATAGAATTGACATTAAACAGCAGGAGCAATTCTTTTGTAAAATAAGTCAGACAATGCTGTTCCCGTGCTCAAAATCCTCCATGGTTTCTGATCTCACACGAGTTAAAAATCAACATGTTTTTGATGTGTGTGGCTATCCACATTCTCCTCTAAAAATTTCTCACTCTGTCCCTCTATGCTTGCTGTTCCCATGAGGGGCTTCTCCACCTTGTACTCCTATTCTGGTAGTCTTTCTCCAGATGTTGACATGGCTGCTTGTTCACTCACTTCACTCAGCTCTATTCATATAATGCTGTAATAGAGAAGCATTCATTCACTCTCCTATCTAAATTAGTGCTCCCCATTACACTTCACCTTTCTTGAAGCCTTTAGTCTATATGTTTTCTATAGCAATCATGATATCCTGACATACTACATACATATTTGTTTATGTCTATATTATCTGTCTCCTCCAACGGGAGGGTAAACCCATGAAAGTACAGATCTAGTGATTATTTATTATCTGCTGCTTTATTCCTAGAAACTTGAATAGTCTCAAGTGCTATGCAGAGACTCAAAAAGTTTGTAGAATGAATTGTGAATGAATGTTTGCATTTCCTATGTTTAGGAACTAAATACTTTTCTGAAATTATTGCCTATTATTCATTCATTTTTGTCCACAATTTCCTTTGTTTTATAAAATTTTTCATTTTACATAGTCAAATGTACCTATTTTCTCAGTTAACTGTCTTAATTACAAAGGCCTCTTTATATCTTATGTTTTAAACATAGTATATGATATTTTATTATGAGCTATTTTTTCCAATTTTAATTTTCAGGTTTTTAGTATACTAGAATTTTTTTGTATATCATATCATATAAATACAACTTTATTTTCTTTCTGATCAATAGCAAATATTGCTAACTCCATTAATTGGGTAAGATAGTTTCCTCATTGATTTGTAATACTTTATATTTCCAACTATTAAAATGCCAGGGAGCATGAGACTTATTTTTCTTCATTCTCTTCTGTTTTACTGATTTTTCTAATTCTGGTCTATTCTGATTATTAGATGTTTTAGAGTATTTATTATTAGTGCCCTTCATTGCTTTTTATTTTTATGATCTCAATGATTAATTTTATACACATTCTTAAAGAAGAGCTTCCATATAACTTTTCTAATTCTGAAACTTTCCCATGAGATTATAATTGAAATTTTATAAAATACATGTATTAACTACAGGGAAATTTATATTTTTATGTCATTAGACATTGCCATCCAAGAACAGGAGATAACTCTATTCAGATCTTACTTCTTGATTATCAATAAAATTTTATAGTTTTCTCCATATAGGTAAGTACCTTTCTTTAAAAATTTATCACAAGATGGTTATTATTAACATATGAATATATGTATTAATTTTTGTGCATTTAAAAAATCTATTTGCTTTTCCACATGATTGTATTAATTCATTAACCAGGAGTCTTTTTGGGAAAAAAAAAACTCATTTCATTAGCAAATAATAAAAAAAAGATTTTGATGAAGTTATCCTCTGATACAGAGAAAGACTGCATGGTTCTAGGACAGACTACCTTTGAAATAGGTTCTGCATAGAGTTGTACTCAGTTCACACATAATTGTGTCAAGGCAGTACATATGTCCTAATTTATGCCAATTCTCACTTTCAAAAAACACAAATACAAATTACACTTATTATAAAGGGAAAATGAACACCTAATGACATGCATAATTCCCTTTATATATTAAGCATTGCTTTGAAGCTATGATTCATTCATTTGAAAACAAGGGACAGAAATGTTTGGATGAAAAGGAACCACAGCAACAACAGTCACTTTGTATCAGACACCCTAGGATTCAAATACCAAGCTGTAACCAGTGCTCAGATTTATGTTGCTTTTTCCTGATATTCAGGGAGACAGAGTGGAGGAGACAGTGTTAATTCAAGTCTAGGATTGAGAAAAAAGGGTAGACGTTCAGTGACTCAAAGATCCTTCATTTTCAAAAGAGAAAAGGGGCTCAGGGTTTTTAAAGTATGAAAGGTGGAAAGTCCTCATCTCTTCCTGTACTTGGCAGAGTTCTTTGTCATCAGGTAATCCAGATGTGATAGGGTGAATGTTTATTTGGGAAGTGTACTCCAAGTCTGGACTCCTGTAGACTGTCAGACATAATAATTTTACAAGCGAAAAAGGTGACAGTGAGAAGGGAGGGTCACTAGCTTTTCTCTTTTGCTTAAGATTATAGGAAGGACCACAGAACTTTTTACACTGCATATCAAACGTCTACCAGATCAGAATCTAGAAAAGGAAGGAAAGCAGGACTGTTTACATGCCTATAACAGCTTGAATCTAAAATATCCAACAAAGGTATGTAGTCGAAAGCTTTGTCCCCAGATGGTAATACTGTCCAGAAACCAATCCTATGAAACTTTGAAAGGTGGGACCTACCTTGCGGAAAAGGGTCACTGGGGGCAGGTTTTTGAAGGTTTTATGCAGGTCCCCAGTTCCAGTAAGCTCTCTCTGCTTCCCGATTGCCATAATATTGATTCTTTGCCACAGGCCTGCCTTATGTCCTGCTGCCATCGCTGCCCTGCCTCTATGGACGGAAATCCTCTGAAGTGTGAGCTCCAGTAAATCTTTCCTCCCATAAGTTGATTCTGTCAGACATTTTGTCACAGTGACATACAAGCTGAGTAACACAGAAAATTGGTGCTGGAGAGTGGGGTTGTTGCTGTGCTGTAATCTGTCCCTGTGGATTTTAGGCTACTGAAACTTGTTTGTGGGAGGAGTTTGGAACAGTTTGGAGATGCAGGGTAGAGAAACCCTGGTACACTGTTAGTAGTGCTTAATGGGTGGTCCTGGTGAGATCCTGGAAGACCAGAATGCCAACAGAAATGCAGAAGTAAAGATGGTGCTCACAAAGTTTCATGAGGAAATGAGGACACTATTAGGAATGGCTACGGGCTGGGATTTAGCTCAGCTGGTAGAGCCCTGCGCTGTAGTCTCAGAGGTCCCCAGTTCAATTCCCAGCACCGCAAAAATGGGAGAAGAGCCTGGCAATCCACTCGCAAGGCAATCCCAAAACAGTCAGCCATTGAAAACCCTATGAGGGTCGCTATGAGTTGGATACCGACTTGAGATTCGATGGCACCTAACAACAACAACATTAGGAATGGCTAGAGACTGTAAATGGCTAGAGACCATTTACGTTGCTTTCCGGAAAAGTGTTTGTCTGTGGTTTGCCCATGTCCTAAAGATTTGAGGTAGTCTAAATTTAAAAGTAATGGGCTAATTAATTTGGTAGAAGAGATAGCATGAGGGCATCATAATACTGAGGATACAGCAGAGTTGTTGCTTTCTTCTTTTAGCTAGATTTAGGATGAAGAAATGGAGCAAAAAGCAGAGCAAAAAGATTTGGAAAATGTGCAGTTTGATGAGATGAGGAGGCTGCCAAGAGTTTATAGTTGCTGTGGAGGAAGCAAACTTGGACAATAAGGTGGTAATTCTTAAAGAGATAAGCCCTAGTAAAGAGAAGCTGTGCACTTTGTGCTGGAACAACAGGGAGAATGCCCTGGTGAAAGGCAAGAATAAGTCAGGTTCTTCTCATCTGAAAGTTTAGGGTGTAAAACTGGAAACCCTTTGAAAAGAAAGTATCTGAATACCATGTGCTTCCTCAGTATCCTGATGGCAAAGGGTCACCTAGAGAAATAGTTTGCCAGCCTTGGTACACAGAGCTGCTGCTGTAGTCATATTCAAAAGGGGCCCAGCTAATGCTTGAGAACAGACCTTAGCATTGTTCACATAGTGCTAGTTTTGAAGGCATGCAGAATGCAAGAGTTACAGGGTCATGGAGGCTGCCACTGAGGTGCTAGAGAATACATGCAAAGCCAAGCAATGTGTACGAGGGTCAGTTTCCAGATAGAGAGCCTCTGGTGTGAGAAGCTTTAGGGAGTGGAGTCTAAGCTGTGATGGAGACCCCAGGATGTTGGAGATGCCAGAAACATAAAACATCTACCAAGGAAAGCTACCAGTAATGAATGGAGGCAACCTAAGTGGAGTATGTGTGCTGCAAATGGCAAGGCCATAGGAGTTGGTTTGCCCAAGCCCATTGGAACCCAGATTACGTGACTACATGTGCCAAATACCAGACATGGAGCTGAAGGACTTTTGTTACTTGTTGGATTTTGTTCTTGCTTTGGACTTATTCTTCTGTGCTGTGCCCACAACTCTTCCCTTTGGAATCAGAATACTTATTCTGTGCCACTGCATGTTGAAAGTATTTAAATGACTTTTTTTGCTTTGTAAGGGCTCCCAGCTATGTTTCTGTTGATTTTCAGTGGAGATTTTGGGCTTGGACTTTTGTATAATGTTGAGACTGTTAAGACTTTAAGGACTCTTAAAGATGAACTGAATGCATTTGATATTTTGAGAGGGCCATGAGCCTTTGGGGGCCAGGAGTGGAGGGTTATGGTTTGAATCTAAAATTCCCCCAAAAGATAATCTGCTTGAATGTTTGCTCCCCAGCCTGTGGTGCTGGGAGGGTATTGAACTTTAGGATGTGGGGCCTGTAATACAGAGTTGGGTTACTGGGGGCAGGCCTTTGGCGGTTTTATGCAGGTTCCAAGTTCCAGTAAGTTCTCTCTGCTGCCTGATTGCCATGATGTTAGGTTCTTTGCCACAGGCCCAGTCTTGTGGTCCACTGCCATGCTTCTATGGAAAGAAATCCTCTGAACTGTGAGCTTCAATAAATCTTTCCTCCCTAAAGTCTCTGTCAGATATTTTTGCTACAGCAACACACAAGCTGACTAACACAACTGCATATCAAAAGTCCATTAGAAGAGAAGGTAGGCCATTTTCTCCCCAAAAATAACATATCTTTTCACTCTGTTAAACTGTTACATCCTCTTGCTCCAGAATTTCATTTGACACGTTCTCCCACCTCTTGTTCCTTAAATGGATGCTTCTTCCGACTTCAGCATATTTTCTAACTACTTTTTCTGACTCACAGTTTTCTACCATGGCCCTCATGTGTTTGTCCTAATTTGACTACTGAGGTAACTGGATCTTCTTTCTTTATCAGCCTAACTCCTGTCTGCAGATTCCAACTACACTTAGCATTGACCTTGGATTTTAGTTGACAGCTCAGCCTGTATTTGTATTCATTCAATCTTGGTTTGACACTTTTTTTTTTTTTTTTTTTTTTTTTTTTTTTTTTTTT
>VMDO01014356.1:0-36804 GCA_007922755.1 Pedetes capensis | reverse complement strand
TCATCAGCTTGTTCTGGACTCCCAGATGGCAAAATGTGGTTCACTATTTTTCCTTCTTTCTTTCACAGATGTATTCTTGTGTTAGTAAAAAGAGTCAAAACAATGGGATAATAGCCCAGATTGTTGTTGTTAAGTGCCTTCCAGTTGGTGTCTGATTCATAGTGACCCTATATAAAGGTGAAACAGTATTGTCAGCATTTCTCTGCTATTCATAGAGTTTCAGTGGCTGATTGTTTTTTAAGAGTGGGTTGCCCAGGGTCCTTCTCCCAAGCCTACAGCACCTGATGTTCCCAGGCAGTCTCCCATCCAAATACTAACCAGGCCCAACCCTCCTTTGTTTCCTAGATCTGACAAGATTGGATGCCACAGTGGTATAGCTGCAGGCACCAGTCCAGATAGGAAAAATATTAATGATTTTGTTTGTATAATATTTATAGTTGTTTTCCTAAACATATAAAGATGTGATTCATATGTTTGCTTTATATTATTATCTACCAGTAAATGGCATAATTGTTACTAACAAGAAATATATATGAATTTCATAATATTACATCTTCATGACATGGACCTAAGAAAGGTGTCATATTAGTTGTTTCAATTAATGTGTGATTTAAATAGCAAAGTCCCCTCTTCCAAAAGGTGAGTAAAAATGCTTATTTTTATCATTCATATCTATAGATTTAATATTATATAATAAATTTATCTCATTTTTAAATAAGTGTTATTTCCATATATACTATTATAATAGGTCAATTCTCACTGCCATTATCAAATGAAGCTATCATTCTCATCATGGAGATTTTCAGAAGCCAAACTATAACCATAGGTAACTCTTCTACTTGTTGGCTTTTCTTGTATTATTTGTAAGTATATTGGGAATTTTCTATAAAATTCATTTGCTTCACTTTTGTACGATTTCTCAGTATTATAATGCAGCATGGGATTTTTCCTGTTTTGCATTCTTATCCTTTTTCTAGAGAAAGTTTATTGAAATGGAGAGTTCAAGAAAGGCTTCTAATTTAAATTCTCCACAGAACTATTAAATATCACTGAATATGGCAATTTTCTGTGAAATTCTGAGCTAAGGTTTATACATAAAGTCTGTACAGATTTCAAGATTATTAACATCCATTTATGAGGGGAAAGTAAGTGATGGATTGTTACCAGAATTTTCGGGCAAAGCCCTGGCTCCAGGAGTCCCAATAGACCAGGGTGGTCCCAAATACACCAATTAAAGAGATGACAGGATCACCATTGCTTGAGGATAGTTTCTGTCCCTTGTCAAATAGATGTTTATCAATCAGTCCCGTTCTTCTTAGAATCTAAGGTGACTGAAGAAGAAGGTGATTTAAGAGGAAACATTAAGAGGCAAAAGGCTTATTCCTCTAATCCCAGTGGCTTGGTAGGTAGGGGGTAGGAGAATCTTGGGATTGAGGCCAGAAGTACAGGCTGGGTGTGGTGATGCATGCCTGTAATCCCAGTGACTCAGGAGGTGGAGGCAAGTTTGAGACCAGAGGCAGTCTGCATAATTTAGTGAGACCCTGTCTCAAAAAGTAAAAAACTGGGTTGGGGGTGCAGATTGGGGTGCAGTTTAGTGATCCAGCACTTGCAAAGCATGGAAGCACAAGGTGCTGGGTTCAAACCCCAGTAGTGATAAAAACAAAAAAAGTACCCTGGTTAACTTAAGCGAGACCCTTACTCAAGATAAAAACTAAAAAATGGTCTGAGGGTACAGCCTGGTGGTAGAGCACTTGTAAAGTATGTGCCAGGTCAACCCCCAAGCACCACAAAAAAAATAATAATAATAATAAAAGAAAAGAAAAGAAAAGAAAGAGGAAGGCAAAATAGAGCCAGAGAGAGACAAAATGTAGTTAGGCCAGTGACTAGTGTCCTCTTTCACTTTTAGTTACCTTGTGGGCTCAAGAGAGGAGTCAATGTTTTTTAGCAAGAACAGTTTCTAAATGTGGGTTACAGGATCACTTAGAGAGAGACTGGTTATAATTCTTAGACATTTTTTCCATCCTTAATCCCCTAATCTCTTCGACTCTTCTCTTCTAAAATGAAAAAGTTTCCCTGAGAAATAATGTCCCTTTCTAAATATGCATTGCATATGGAGATAATTAATAAAATCCAACAGAAATATTAGTGGAAAAATAAACATTTCATTGGGTGGATTTAGAGAAGGCAACCACACCAAATAATTACAACTACACTATGGTACACATGATAAGAGAGGATGAATAAAGTGTGGCTGTAGGGCCAGAGAAACTAAGAATGCCTACATGTTTCAGGCTGGGATTTAGCTCAGTGGGTAGAGCGCTGCGCTGCAGTCTCTGAGGCCCCAAGTTCAATTCCCAGAACTGCAAAAATGGGAGAAGAGCCTGGCAATCCACTCCCAAGGCAAGCCCGAAGCACTCAGCCATTGAAAACCCTATAAGGGTCGCTATGAGTCGGATACTGACTCGAGGGCACCTAACAACAACAACAACAACAAAACATGTTTCAGAGATTTCATAAAGGGTGTAGCATTTTAACTTATATAAACTTTGCTAGTGGGGAAACTCAGGGAGCAGGTCCTGAGAAAGGAGAGGAGGGTCTAGAGGCCTATAGCAGGCAGGTTCTTCACAGGTAGCAGCAAACCCTTCCTTGGCAACAGCAATTACCTCTCCCCTCCCCAGCATCAGATACCTTGGTTCCCCTGTGTTTCCTCTATAAATTAATTTATATGAGACACAGAAATTATAGTATAGTATAGACTAAGTTTATTAAAGATAGAGAATATTGTTGTTGTTGTTGTTAGGTGCCACCGAGTCAGTGTCCTACTCATAGTGACCCTGCGTACAATAGGCAAAACACTATCATCAGTGCTTCTCTGCTATTCATAGGATTTTCAATGGCAGGATGACTTTTGGGAGTGGTTGCCAGGTCCATCTCCCAAGCCTACAGCACCTGGTGTTCCCAGGTGGTCTCACATCCAAGTACTAACCAGGCCCAACCCTGCTTAGCTTCCAAGATCTAATGGGATTGGAAGTCACAGTGCTATGGCTACAGGCAGAGAATATAGACATGGGTTATTAAAAATAGCAGACTTTTGAGATGTGAAGCCAGGAATTAGTAAAGGGCTACTGCTGCATAGAGCTAAGGTCAGCTGTGATGTTTATAGTGGGGTTTGAGCCTTGGAGGTAGGGGTTGGGGGAACGTGGAGAAACATTTTACACCTGGAGCCTGTGCCTGGAATGGGTTAATGGATTTCCAGTGTCATCAAAGGAACTGGATTCAGAGGTGAGCATTTCAAAAGGTTTAGGGATCTTGGGAGCTACTGAGCTTGATAAGGGAGCAGAATCCACTGAACACTATCCAGTTCAATTGCTAGGGGTGGGGTTTGTCTCACATAGTCCTATCATCCTTCCTGGATGAATGTAGAAGGGAGGAGTGATTTTAATGCTATGTTTCCTTCTAGCAAGTATTTTATTTGTAAGGATATTATCAGGTAAGCACTGACCACCAGTTTGAAGCCTGTGCCTTGGAGGAGGCTTACATTGATATTCAGATTACCATGACATGGCTGGGCTGGGAGGCAGATTATTGCAGAGGCCTCTATTCCCCTTCTCCCTGCCTACTATGATTCCTATCACACCTCAGCCTTTATTCTGATAAGAATTTTCAATTATTCCTATCTTGGACTTTAGAAATTATTGCAGTTTATAGCTATTAGTGAATAAGCTTGTGAAAGCAAGTGGAAGAAAATGCGATGGAATAGGAGGCTTGTCAGATGATTAAGCAGATTTACACAATCTCTGCCAGCCCCCTGGGAGCTCCTGAACCACACGTCGCCTGACATAAGAATCCCACATTAGAAGAAAATGCTAAAGTCCCTATAGTATGCAGCTAAGTCACTAGCTAAGGGACAATCTCAGATCTCACCATCCCCAGATCAATGTGACCATTCCCTGCAAGCTGAGGCAAAGTTGTAAAAGCTAACAGCTGGAAGATATCCATTACCTGCTTTTTCCCAGCTCTTTCTTGAAGGAGCATTTAAGTAAAGTGCCTTCATACCTGGCACTAATCCTACGTTAAAGAAGTGGTTACATTTTTATAATCATTGTGGTTAATTTGGCCAGTATATAACTAGTTAACTTTGTGTAGCACATTCTCTACTTGACTGTATTTTAACTAGTCAGTGTTTTGGTTTTGCTTGTTTGGTTCGGTTGGTTTTTAATGCCCTGACTAATTTTTGTCATAGGTTTGCAAAATCATTGATAAACTGATCTTAAGCCCAAGTAAAGAAATAGAGTTTAGAATTGGAGGTGACTCAGATTCCACTGAAAAATAAAAACATGGCATTGTGACCTTTGCTAACATGAAGTTATAAATATCATTATCAGTAAATATTAGTAAACTGTGTTTGTTTTTTTTTTAACTTAGTGAAATCCTGTTGTTACCAGAGAGACATGGCAAAGACAGCAGGTTGGTTTGGAGCTTTGGTCCAGGAATTTGGCAACATAACCCTGGTTCCTGTATCCATCATATAACAAAAGTTATAGTAGAGAATATAGATATGGATTATTAAAATATGTTGTTGTTGTTGTTAGGTGCCATCGAGTCGGGATCTGACTCATAGCAACCCTCTGTAAAACAGGGGAAACACTATTGTCAGTGCTTCTCTGCTGTTCATAGGGTTTTCGATGGCAGATTGATTTTTTGGAGGGGGTTGCGAGGTCCTTCTCCCAAGCCTACAGCTTCTGGTGTTCCCAGGTGGTCTCCCATCCAGGCACTAACCAGGCCCGACCCTGCTTAGCTTCCGAGATCTGACGGGATTGGATGCCACCGGGCTACAGCTGCAGGCATTAAAATATAGTATATTATTAAGGAATAATTACAGAACAGACTGAGGTACCTGGAGAAGCTTAGGTAAACCTGGAAAGGAACTTGAAATAATCTGGGTTCCCTGAGTGAATCTGGACAAGGGTATTTCTACTTCCCAGGCAAAGGTGAAGTCAGAGAGAACAGAGTTAAGCAGGGTTCTAAAGGGAAAAGTACCTTAGGGAGACAGAGAAGATGGCAGGCCCGAGAGAAGAGAGAGGTATGCATGTGGTTGCTAGAGAAAGAGGGAAAGAGCAAAGGGCAAGAGAGGAGGAAGGAAGAAAAGAAGAAAGGAAAGAGAAAGTAGGTGAATATTCCCCCTAGTTTTGCTTAAACTAGGGAATGGCTAGTGTGACATCAGCCCTGAGTGTCCAGTTCTGGGCGCCAGGCATGACATGAGCCTGGCATCTTTGTTTTGTAAATGGATCAGTGGCTTGGATTAGGCTGTGAGTCCCATTAGAAAATGCCCTTCCAGTGTCTTCAGAGACACACGTAGCTTCATCTTGGAGTCAATTTTAATCCTCTTTTCCTCCACATTGCTTACTTATGCCTAAGCTAACCAGCTCATCACTGTCATATCCTTCTTTTCCCTTGACTAGTTAAGAGTTCAGTGGTGCAAATAAGAGCCATCTAATGCATGTGGAGCTTTGGAACTATTCCAGCAACTTTAATCTCCAAGCTTCCTGCCAACAAAATATCCTGAAGACATATAAGTATCTATGAGGGAAACAGATTTATGAGACAGTTGAGCTAGAATTCCTTAAATTCAAATTAAAGCCCAATCATCTCTTTGACAAAAAGTGTTAGCAATCTTTGCAAAATACTCCTGCACCTTCCTCTATTATATTCCATTGCCCAACAAGTGGACTCAGTCTCACACTGAATGACTCTTAACTGAAATGTGATTGGAAACTATAGGGCTGCAGTCAGATAACTCTACTTGATTCCATCAATGTGGCTAAATAGTTATATGACTAGATAAATAAGGTAAACTATTTGTAATAGGAGTTAATAAGTCTCAGGCAGGGTCAGGGAAATGGGGCCTGGAAGTAGGGAAAAACTGAGGCAAGGCACTCAATAAGCAAGCAATTATGTCATCTAAGTTTTAGTACCCCCACATGTCTGTTAGCTTGTTGTGCTGTGGGGACTTGCTTGTTGCTGCGATGCTGAAAGCTATGCCACCAATATCTCAAGTCACAGCAGAGTCCAGGATAGACAGGTTTCAGCTGAGCCTTCAGGCAAAAATGGACTAGGGAGAATGATCCAGCATCCCACTCCTGAAATAATTAGCCAATGAAAACTCAATGAATAGCAGAGAAACACTGTCAAATATTGTGCCAGAAAGTCAGCCCCCGGGTTGGAAGGCATTTAAAAGATGACTGGGAAAGAGTTACCTCCTCAAAAAAGAGTCTACCTTAATGATGGGACTGGAGAAAAGCCTCAGGGACCTCCATTTGCTGATGTGATTTAAAATGAGAAGAAACAGCTGTAAAAACCCATTAATAATTGGAATATGGAACGTATGTACTATGAATTGAGGAAAATTAGAAACTGTAAAAAGTGAAATGAAGCAAATAAACAAACATTCTATGCATTAGTGTTCTAAAATGGACTAGAATTGGCCATTTTGGGTCAGATAATCATATAGTCTATTATTCCATAAATGACAAAGAGAAATGAGGTTACATTCATTATCAAAAAAGATACCGTAAGATATGACATGAAGTACAATGCTGTCAGTGATAGAATATCCATATATTTACAAGGAAGGCCAGGAAATCTGACTATTATTCAAATTTATGCACCCATCACTAAGGCCACAAATGAAGAAAGGGTAGATTTTTTCCCAGCCTTGCCAGTAAAAATGATCAAACATGCAATCTGGATGCACTGATAATTACTTGTGATTGAAATGCAAAAGTTGGAAACAAAGAAGAAGGCTCCATAGCTGGAAAGTATGGCTTTAGTGACAGAAACAATACTGGAGATCACATAATAGATCACACAGATCATATAATAGAACACAATAGATCCCATAAAATGTCATTGACATTTTCATTGCAAATACATTTTTTTAATTAACATAAAGGGCAATTATGCACATGGACTTCACCAGGTGGAACATACAGGAACCAAATTGACTACATTTGTGGAAAGAGACTATGGAAAAGCCCAATATCAGAAGTCAGAAGAAGACTAGGTGCTAATTGTGAATTAGACTATCAACTGCTCATATGCAGGTTCTAACTGAAGCTGAAGAAAATTAGAACAAGTGTATGAGAGCCAAGATATAACCTTGAGTATATCCAACCTGAGTTCAGACGCCATGTCAAAAACAGATTTGATGCATTGGACACTAATGATAGAAGACCTCAAAGACATCATTCACAAGGAAAGCAAAAGGTTATTAAATACACAGAAAAGAAGAAGAAACTAAATCACATGTCAAAAGAGACTCTGGAACTTGCCTTTGAAGGTCGAGCAGCTAAAGTAAAAGGAAGACATGAGAAATTTAAAGAATTAAACAGAAGGTCTACCAGGGCAGCTTGAGAAGACAAAGTTACATATTATAATGATATGTGCAAAGAGCTGGAGATGGAAAAACCAAAAGAGAAGAACACACTCTATTTTCTCAGGCTTAAATAAATGAAGAAAAAATTCAAGCCTCGAATTGCGGTAATGAAGGATTCTATAGGGAAAATATTAAATGATGCAGGAAACATGAAAAGAAGATGGAAGGAATACACAGAGTCATTATACCTAAAAGAATTGGTGGATGATCAACCATTTCAAGAAGTTGCAAATGATCAGGATCCAGTGGTACTGAAGTGAAACCCACCTTGAAGGTACTGGTGAAACACAAGACTCCAGAAATTGATGGAATACCAATAGAAATGTTTCAACAAACAGATATAGCACTGGAAGTCCTCATTGGCTTATGCCAAGAGAGTTGGAAAACAGCTACCTGGCCAATTGACTGGACGAGATCCATATTTGTGCCTAATCCCAAGAAAGGTGATCCTACCGGATGCAGAAATTATTGAATGGTATCATTAATATCACATGCAAATAAAATTTTGCTAAAGATTATTCAAAAGTGACTGCAGCAGTATACTGGTAGGGAACCGCCAGAAAATCAAGCTGGATTCAAAATAGGGCATAAAGCCAGGGATATCATTGCTGATGTCAGCATGACACTGGCTGAAAACAGAGAATATCAGAAAGATGTCTATTTATTTTTAATTGATTATGCAAAGGCATTTGACTGTGTGGATCAGAACAGATTATTTCTAACATGGCAAAGAATGAGTACAGTAGAACATTTGCTTGTACTCATGAGGAATCTGTACATGGACCATGAGACAGCCATTCAAAGAGAAAAAGGAAACACTGGTTGTTTTAAAGTCAGGAACGGTGTGCATGAGGGCTGTATCCTTTTACTAAATTTACTTAATCTCTATGCAGATTGAATATCTAGAATTTATGCAGAACATGACATCATATGAATTTTTGGATCATTTTTGCTATTTCTGTAAAGTCAGTCAGCGGAATTTTAATGGGTATTGCATTAAATCTATAGATTGCTTTTGGTAGGATAGCCATTTTTACAATATTAATTCTCCCTATCCAGGAGCAGGGGAGGTCTTTCCATTTTTCAGTGTCCTCTGCTATTTCTTTCTTTAATGTTTTGAAATTTTCCTTTTAGAGATCTAAAGGGTCTTTGGTTAGATTGATTCCAAGGTTTTTAATTTTCTGATGGGCTATCATGAAAGGTATCTTTCCTGAAATTTCCCTCTCTTCCTGTTTGGAATTGGTGTAAAGAAAAGCTATTGATTTTTCTGTGTTAATTTTGTAGCCTGCAACTTTGCTGAAGGAGTTAATTAGATCCAGAAGTTTTCTGGTTGAGGTTTTGGGGTCTTTCAAGTATAAAATCATATCATCTGCAAATAATGATAATTTGACCTCTTCCTTGCCAATCTGTATCCCTTTGATTTCTTTCTCTTGTCTGATTGCCTTGGCCAGGACTTCAATTACTATGTTGAATAGAATAGGAGAGAGAGGACATCTTTGTCTTGTCCCAGATGTAAGAGGAAATGGTTTTAGTTTTTCTCCATTTAATATAATGTTGGCTGTAGGTTTGTCATAAATGGCTTTTATGAAATTAAGGTATTGGCCTGTTATACCTATTTTCTCCAGTGTTTTTATCATGAAAAGGTGGTGCACTTTATCCAAGGCCTTTTCAGCATCAATTGAGATGATCATGTGGTTTTTGTTTGTCAGTTTCTTGATATGTTGGATTACATTAATTGATTTCCATATGTTAAACCAGCCTTGCATCTGTGGTATAATGGAACCACAAAAAACCATGTTTAACCAAAACACTCTTAAGCTGCAAAACGAATGCAGGTGGAATCACAATTCCTGACTTCAAGCTATACTATAGAGCAGTGGTTGCAAAAACAGCTTGGTACTGGCACAAAAATAGGCCTGAAGACATCTGGAACAGAATAGAAGACCCAGAAATACCTCAACACACCTATAGCCACCTGATTTTCGACAAAGGAACAAAGCAAGTAAACTGGAAAAAGGACAGCCTCTTCAACAAATGGTGCTGGGAAACATGGTCATCCACATGCAGAAAAATGAAAGCTGACCCCCATCTCTCAATATACACGAGAGTTAACTCAAAATGGATAAAAGATCTCAACATAAAACCAGAAATGTTAAAACTTGTAGAAGGCAAGATAGGCAACACACTCCATCATATAGGATTAGGAAAGTATTTCCTTAATAGGACTGCAATTGCTCAAGAAATTGCAACAAGAATAGATAAATGGGATTACATGAAATTAAAAAGCTTTTGCACAGCAAAAGAAACAATTAACAGAGTCAAGGAAACCCCCACGGAATGGGAAAAAATCTTTGCATCTTATACATCAGACAAAGGTCTAATTACTAGAATTTACAAAGAACTCAAGAAAAAAACTCCCCCAAAAAACAAACAACCCAATACACAAATGGGCAAAGGAACTGAGTAGACAGTTCTCAAATGAAGAGTTCCATAAAGCCAAGAAACACATGAAAAAGTGTTCAACATCCCTAGCCATTAGGGAAATGCAAATCAAAACAACTCTGAGATTTCACCTTACACCAATAAGAATGGCCAAGATCAATAAAACAAACAACAACAAATGCTGAGGAGGTTGCAGGAAAAAGGGAACACTTTTACATTGTTAGTGGAGCTGTAAATTGGTGCAACCACTGTGGAAATCAATATGGAGGTACCTCAAAAAACTAAAAATAGATCTACCACATGACCCAGCTATAACACTATTGGGAATTTACCCAAAGGGAGATGGGTCATCATACCACAGAGACACCTGCATCTCCATGTTCAATGCAGCGCTTTTCACAATAGCAAGGATATGGAATCAACCAAAGTGCCCTTCAACAGAAGAATGGATAAAAAACCTATGGTATATATACACAATGGAATACTACTCAGCAATCAAGAAAAATGAAATAAGGTCATTCGCAGCAAAATGGATGGAATTAGAGAAAATTATTTTGAGTGAACGAACACGAGCTCAGAAAGAGAAACAACACATGTTCTCACTCATGTGAGGGAACTGATTCAAAATTACAAGAAGGAAAAATCCTATTCAAAGGTCGGATCATAATAAAAGGGGGGGGGGATATAAGAATGATGTCGATATAAATGGACTAGAAATTTCATGTAATTGTTCTAACAAGATAAAAACAAAGACCACTACAGGAAAAGTTTCTATCTTAAACAGAACTGGAACCCAAGGTCATATAGAAAAATATTCCCAATTAAAAGTTAGAGAAGACTTAGAGGGGGAGGAGGGGAGAGGGGGAAGCATAGGGGAGAGTAAGGGATAACCTATATGAATAATGTTTATCAAAATGCATATATGGAAATGTCACAATGAAAAGCGTGTCAAAATGAATCACATTAAGATGTACATTAAAAATTTCTAATAAAAAATATTCAAACCAAAAAAAAAAAAAAGAACATGACATCAGAATTGAAGGAGGATTCATTAACACCTTGCATTATGATGATGACACAATTTTGCCTGCTGAATGTGAACTGGATTTGAAACATTTATTGATGAAGATCAAAGAACACAGCCTTCAGTACAGACTGTACCTCAATATCAAGAAAACAAAAATCCTTATAGCTGGGTCAGTAACCAATTTCATGATAAAAGGAGAAAAGACTGAAATGCTATGTGGGCATTTTTTCCAGTATGTGTACAGACATTGATAAAGCCTGTTTAAGAAACACTAAATTCATTTTATCTTCCATAGTCATTCATAATGCACCAATATCTTTCTATAGGTCACAAACCTAAAATCCCCCAACCATTTCCTGGCATTAGAACATAGGATTGGGAATACCTAAATTCATACATGGTTAAATTAGATTATTCTTCCTTATCTTTTTTTTTTTTTTTTTGTGGTAGTGGGGGTTGAGCCCAGAGCTTTGTGCTTGCATGCTCAGTAAGTGCTGCACCACTAAGCTGCACCTCCAGCCCAATTTTTTACTTTTTTTTTTTTTGAGACAGGGTCTCCCCAAATTATGCAGATTGTCTCTGGTCTTGAATTTGCAATCCTCCTGCCTCTGCCTCCCAAGCTGCTGGGATTACAGGCATGCGCCACTGTGCCAGGCCAATTCTTCCTTACTTTAATTCCATAGTTATTCATCCACTAAGAATTTTTTCTTCCTTCTATCTTCTTTCTTTTTTTCCTATTTCTCTTTCCATTTATGCAAATTTATTAGTATGTTTTAGAAGCAAAGCAGTATATAGTTTATTGGCATTCAATCGGAGCTTTCAGTATTTCACCTTGAATGCTGCCAAGATTCTTTAATGTGCCTTGGGTCCAGGTGTGGTTGCTAAGATAAATGTTATTAATCTTTCGTTGAAAAACTAAAGAGGTCAGAGTATGAAGAAGGCGTTTACTAAACGTCCTTGGTGACTGATTTTGTTTTGAATTTGGAACTATTCATGTAATTAGAAAATACTTTTAACTTTTTCAATTGTTCTCGTTTTTTCTTTATTTATAAATGTTGGTGGGGTACAGAGTAATAACTCATTTGCTATATCCATTTTTCAAATATTAAATCACTTTTGCTTACACACATTATTTTACATATTTTGCAGAACTAAAGAAGAGAAGAAATAATAAAAAATTAGGAATTTTAATTAATATGGAATAAAATTGTATGGAATTATGAGTATATTCTCATTGTTTTTTTCCTTTCCCCTATTTTTCCCATGTATTCATATAGTCGCATCACACACTTTGAGATTTTCCTCTCTCTCTTTACCCTTCTCATTATTTCCCCTCTCCTTTCGCAACTTCCATGAAATTATGTCATTTGCAGCAAAATGGATGGAATTGGAGAACATCATTTTAAGCAAATTAACCCAGTCCTACAAATAGAAATACCATATGTTCTCATTCATATGTGGGAGCTAAATCTAACCTAAAAAGAACTATATATAGGTAGATATATAAAAATAAACAGTCATACTTATCTAAGAAGGGAAAATATAAGCAGATTAGAAAGAAGGGGGGTCAGAGGGTGGCAGCAGAAGTTCTTTTTTATATAAACTAGCTCAATTCAGAGTCAAGGCTGTATATTGTTATAAACTGTGGGATAATACTGTTAGAATTATAATTTTATTCCATAGTCATTTACATGACATCCATATGTCTTTCCAAAACTGATATGATTGTTAATAAATAATACATGGTCAAATGATCATAAAGAATAAAAAATTTCAATACCTAAAAGGAGAAAAGATAGGAATGTAGGAAAATCAGGCTAATAAGAGTAATTTGATTGATTAGTAACTTTCACTCGGAGCTTCTTAAAACTTGAAACACATAAAGGTAAACTTGTTAAGATGATATAATTCTGATGGTATGATAAGAATCTTACCTGTTTATCAAGATAAACAAGTATATAGACATTTTCATGGAAACATATCTATCATTTTAATGAGGGGGATATCGAATGTCATCATGGACAATATATCCAATAATTATGCTGCATGCTGCTGGCAGTTTAAGAAACAGCCACTCTGAATTTCATCTGTCTACCCAGGAGCCACACTTTGCTAACTGAATCTCATCCCTGGCGTCAGTGCTCATCACTGGCTCAGCACAGTAGATTGGACTGTCGTCATCATTTCTCAGTGTGCCTACAACTGCTTACGAACCATCTCCATTCTTCCACCACACTCTGTTATCTCAATGATGATAACAGACTTCCTTGTCCAGCAGATTTGGATTTGTATCCTTGGATTTGTATGCTTTGAGTAAGCTATTGTCTTTATTCTTATTATTCTTTGCTTTATATAGGACATGAAGATTAAGCAATATAATGCATATCAAATACTTGTTAAGCAGTGGTAAGCACTACATATGCTAATTGCTTCATCTTTCTAAAATTCAAATCTGACTTTGCCACTCCTTCATTTAAATTCCAACACATTCTCAGTTCTCCACAATGAAACCCCAACTTCTAAGCATAATATGCAGAGTTCTCACTGAGTTAGTCTTGTTACTGCTCACAGTCCTTGCAGCAACTTCATATCAATCCTGGAACCATTGTTGGTCATAATCCCATTTCATTTTCATGAGGTAGACTTAGCCTTAAATTTCTGCAGGTTACATGCATTCCTTCCACTATTGCACCCTGTAGTTGGACAATTACCCATTTATTTTCTTAAATAATAAGTATCTCTACCAGAATCTAGCTTTCTCTAATCTTCCACGTTAGCCAGGCACAGTGGCACATGTCTGTATTTCCACTACAGGGAGGCTGAGACAATAGACAGTGAGTTTGAGGCCAGTTTGAACTACAATAGCAAGCTCCAAGCCAGCCTGGGCTATATAATGAGACCTTGTCTCAAAAAACTAACAACTAAATACTACAGAATTGTCTCTTTCTCTATCTTTTCCTATTTTATAAATTTATATAATCATACCTTTGCTATTTTATTGGACTTTCCTATATCCTGGTCTTTAAGAGTTATGTCATTTGCCCTTGTGATTTCTGAAATTTTTGTAATGTAGGAACATTTTTACTTGTGAAGGATATTCATATACAATTTAACAAACATGTTGTTAGGTGCTTCAAGTTGGGTCCAACACATAGCAACCCTATGTACAACAGAATGAAACACTATCCAACACTGTGTTGTGCACACAATCTTTTTCTATGTTTCAGCCCATTGTTATTCTCATTCTGAATTGTGCCACATCAGCAAATGGATATCCCAGGGGCTTTATCCATTTCTCACCATTAAGGTCAATTCTTTGAGGAGGTAACTCTTTCCCAGGCCTCTTTTGAATGCCTTCAAACCTGGGGGCTCATTTTCTGGCACTATATTTGACAGTGCTTTTCTGCTATTCATAGGGTTTCAATGGCTAATCATTTCAGGAGTGGGCTGCCAGGCTGCTCTCCCTAGTCTTAGTCTGGAAGCTCAGCTGAAACCTGTCCAACATGGCTGGCCCTCTTGGTATCTGAAATACTGGTGGCATAACTTTTAGCATCATAGCAAAAAACAAGCCCCAACAACACAACAAGTTCATAGATACATGGGGGTTAGTAAGTGTATACACTATGAAAATATGTACAAAATAAAAAGTTTGAAAGATGAAACAAAACATATACAGAAATGTGAATTAGTTGTCCAACTACTCAGTGTCAAACCTTGTTCTAGAGACCACTGGTTTACTGTGAGTCTCTAGACAATGAATACTTTGTCTTTAATACCTATACTAAGGATAGTGTCCAGCTTTATTGTGGATATGAAGTACTATATGTAGAATAAGTGACTTAATGCAGGATCTTCACTTATAGTGACCATAATAAAGAAAAAGTGAGGATAAATAAACAAGCCACGGTTTATAAATTTCTGGATTTCTAAGTTGTCCAATGGCTAGAGCTCAGAATATATAAGTAAGTTGAATAATTAAAAGTAAACTAACAACAATACTAGGTGATGTTTACAAAACAACTCTTATCATCATGGAATGGATAGGTAGCATATATTTTACCTTCTTTGAATAACACCTGTTTTCATAATGAAATTTTTGACAGAAACTTAAAGAAGGAAATTTAAGTTTGATAAGACAGTTGGGAAATTTTTGTGTCAGACAAGGAGTTGTTTCCTGTGGCGCTAGGGAATGAACCTAGAGCCTTGTATATGATAGGTAAGTGCTGGACCACTTAGCTATGTCCCCAGCCCTTAAAGTTGAAATAGTTTTAAAACTAAATCCTGGAATGTGCTTTTTTTATTAAAGGGTGACCCAAGGACTATGTATGCAGATTTATAGATAATGGGATTAATAATAATCATCATAAAACTCCATTATTAAAGGTTTATTAAGTACTTCCTTTATGTTAAGAGCCTGTAGCTACACCATTGTGATGTCCATTCCCATCAGATCTTGTAAGCAAAGTAAGCTCAGGCCTGGTTAGTACTTGGATAGGAGACTGCTTAGGAACACCGGGTACTGTAAGCTTGGGGGAAGGACCTGGGAACCCACTCCCAAAAAAACAATAAACCATTGAAAACCCTATGAATAGCAGAGAAGCACTGACAATAGTGTTTTGTCTGTTGTACACAAGATTGCTGTGAGTGGGACACCGACTCAATGATATCTAACAATAACATTATTTTAAGAACATTCTGAGTCATTTTTATACCTATTATTCTCCTTAATCCTCACCCAACTCTACTGATTATCTAATATTATTACCATTGCTATACCAATAAGTCAATCAAGGCACAGAGAGTTTTGATAAATTGCCCTACATTACAGAACTAGCAAGGACTATACCTAAGATTCGAACCTAGTATTCTGTGTGGAGGGAAAGCCACTTTCAAGGGGTGCTACAAGAGGACATGATGTTACAGAGACAAGTACCACAGGCTAAAAGCAAACACTGGCTGAGAAGGACTTTTCAAAACAAGGTTAGCTGGATTAAATCTATGAACTGTTGCAAAAGTGAGCTATTTCCAGTCAAGGTCAAGCTAGCTGCAGGCTGCCCAGAAAGCCTTTAGAAATACCCACAGCCCAATACCCAGTGCAGGGCAATGAGCATATCTCATTGTTCTGCCCCACTGTTCCTTTGCTGTGTTCTATCCAATAAACTTTTTATACTCTGCTAAACTCTAAAGCTCTGGTAAATTCTTTTTACTACCTGAGAGTATGGACCCATTCCGATCCTCCAATTGATGGCTAGAACCCACCACCCACAATATTCTGGCTTGTAGTCTGTAAGGGCTTTTAAATTTATTTTATTTTATTTTGTTATTATTATTATTTGCTGAGTATTGAACACAAAGCCTCACACATCCTTGGCAAATGCTCTACTACTGAGCTACTGCTCTAGAGACACAGCCGTGAACAAGTCTTATTCAAACAGTTCTAGAATGGATGATTTGTTAAAATAATAAAACAGAATACGAGTGTCACATGTCCATTATAATCTATGGTAAATAACAGAATTTAGATTTTAAGAGATTGAGCATATAAACTGGGTTCTATAATGTTAGTGGTGCCATTGAGTGGGTCAACTCATATTGACCCTTATAGGGTTTTCAATGACTGTTTTTGGGGATTGTTTCAGGAGTGGATTGCCACATCCTTCTCCCATTTTTGTGGTGCTGGGGATCAAACCCAGGTCCTCAGAAAGTGTGGAGCAGTGTTCTACCAAGTGAGCTAAATCTCAGCCTATAACAGAGTCCTTTAGCATGGAACACACAGTGAGACTTCTGTTTTAAAGACTTAGATGAGTCTATAAAGAGAGTAAAATGAGGCATGCACATTAAAAGTGGCTTCTTTTCTTTACCTTTATATTTGATAGTGGATATGAAAGCAGAAATTATTGCTAGGATTTCTATATAATGACTTAATCAAATGTGGTAATTATTATGACATCTTGGAACTTCACTAATTGGATATTTTCTGCTATTTCATTGGGAGTCAAGAAAGTTATCTATTTCTATAAAAAGTCATACACTATGATATTAAGGTACAACTAAAAAGTAATTATCTTTATTGGACAATATCAAATATATCAACTTAAAGGTCAATGATATGTAAACATTGTTACTGGAATTTAAAATTTCTCTTTTTATTGCACTATGTATATATACCAACTTTAGCTGAGATTTGCATTTTAGCTTGCATATAAATTAATAAGTAATAATTTCCTACTAAAAATGAAGGAAATGTAATTATAGAGAAGATACAGTTCTGCATCAGCTAAAATACATGTTGAACTTTTCTGTTAAAATATTGAAATATTCTATTCCCTTAAAAATTTGGCAAGCTTTACCTATAAGTAATTAACTTGTCTACTTATGAACTGGGCTGGGGTTTAGCTAAGTTGGCAGAGCACTGCTCCGCACTTTCTGAGGACCTGGCTTAAATCCCCAGATGGCAAAAATAGGAGAAGAATGTGGCAGTCCACTCTGGAAGACAATCCCAAAACAGCCATTGAAAACTCTATGAGGGTCACTATAAGTCGGGACAGACCCAATAGCACCTTAACAACAATACCACTTATGAACTATTACAATTTGTAAAGCTGGAGGCCAAAAATCCTATTAGCCTGACCCACTGGCTTGATAAGGTGTAATATTTCTCATCAGGACAAAAAAAAGTCAGATTTGTCTATTTTACTAGCTGGTATGTTAAACTAAGTGGGGACAGGTTCAAACAAGCAGATGATGATTAAGGTAGAATATAAACTCCCTTTTAATAAACACCAGAATATAGTTCTTCTCAGAGGCTATTTTATGATATGCACCTTAGGACTGCTTTGGTTAAGAAAATGGTTTTTCTTACAACCTCCTCTAACCTCCAATGGAAACAAAACTAGCACTTTAGACCTTCATTATGTGTCTCATGGGCATATAAAATGTAGCTCATCAGAACTGATACGTGCTCTAAGTGTAATATGCACATGAGATTTCAAAGATTTAATACAAAATAAAATAAGAAAATATCTCATTGACAATATTATATTGGTTATATGCTGAATAATAATAGCTTGAACATACTGAATTGAATAAAATATATTATTAAATTTAATTTCACCAAGAGGCTTACTTTTTTATGTGGCTACTGAAATTTTTAAAATTACATATGTAGCTCATATTATATTTCTATTGGAAAGCTTTGCTTTAGATCCTGGAGGAGGATGATCTATGGCAACCGAGTCTGTAGACCAGATTTGGATCACTTTCAAAAGCCCATTGCCTATGAATGACAGCCCCTTTCACAGCTTTCAATACAAGAGAAAGCCAGAGAAAGAATCACAAGGAAAAAGTGAGACAGATAATTTGGTTCTCTGAAGAAGGAATGTTTACCAGAGCACAGAGAGGAGAAAAAGCTAAATTCCAGGGCTCCTCTTGCTTCTAGGCAACAAGCCTCTTTGTCTATTTACCACATCACAGAGAAGAAGAAAATGCATGAAAGTCTGGTACTGCCTAATCCAAGACGCAAAGGACAGGAGAAAGTGCCCAAACAAGGCAAGCTCAAAACTCTATTCCCAGACAAAAACTATGGCTCAAAAATATATGAAAGAAACTCTCACCATCAGTAACTATCAGGGAAATGCAAATCACAATCACAACAAGATATTACCTCACATCTATTAGAATGGCTACTATAAAAATAAAGCCTAAAATAATATATATTCAAGAGAATGTGGAGAAAATGTGACCCTGAACCTTGTTGGTAGCAATGTAAATTGTTATAGCTATTATGGAAAACAGCATGGGGATTCCTGAAGAAATTAAAAATGTAACTACTAGTGGGATTCAGCAATTCTACTTCTGGGAATATACACAAAGGAATTGAAAACAGAACTTCAAAGAGACAACTGCAGTCCCATATTTGTTACACCATTATTCATAATCAGCAAGACATGGTACTAATCTAATGGTTAATCAATAGATAAATGAAGAAGGAAAATGTGATGTGTGTGTGTGTGTGTGTGTGTGTATGTGTTTGTACGATGGAATACTATTCAGCCTTAAAAGCAGAAGTAAATTATGACATTTGTGACAATGTGGATAAAATGGGAGGATATGATAGTAAGTGAAAGAAGTCAGAACTGAAAAACAAATACCTCGTGATCTTACTTATATGTGGAAACTAAAAATATTGAATTTCTAGAAGCAGAGAGTGGAGTTGTAATTACCATGGGTAGGGGAGATGGAAGATTGGAGAGAGATTGGTTAAAAAATGTGAAATTTCAGTTAGATAGAAGAATAATTTTTAAGAGATCTATTGTGCAACTGGTGACTGAAGTTGATAACAATATATTATTTTCTTAAAAATGACTGAGTAGGTTTTAAGTATTTTCACTACAAAAAGATGTTTTTAATGGAATATATGTTAATTAACTATAGTCAGCCATTCCAACAACAAGCCATTACACAATGTGTGTATATAAAACAGCACGTTGTCATATATATATATATATATATATATATATATATATATATATGTATATATATATACATACATATATATACATATATATATGCTCACTTTCACTTGTCAATTGATAATAAATAATGTTAAAAATTATATTCCCAGTTATTGTCTTGCATGCTCTTTTTCAGGTGGCCCTCACTCAGATGACTGATTAGATTTTAGATGCTTTCTGGAACAAATGACACATGGCTAGGATCAAGTTATATAATTTTTCCCCAAATATTCCTCACTATTCTAGAATTGATACCTCCCTTTCCACAATCATTTTATTTGTACAAGCATCACATAGGTGTATTAATTATCCCAACTTCAGGACATGCTGTGGTCAAAGGGATATGGAGTCTTATAATGCTTTCCATGACCTAGTGAAAACTCCAGGGTATTCATGGGGTTAGGTTAGGATCACTAGCATGAAAACAGTATGTCGCATACTGGAGCTATTCAGGCTGGTCTCAGAATGAAAATACACAGAGAGGTGAACTGAGCAGAGGCAAACAGTAACAGCTTATAAAAAATAAAAGAAAGGAACACTTATTGTTGTCACCTGCTGATCACTGATACTGTTTGCTACTCCAGGAATTATGACTGAAGTAACTACTGTAAGCTAGTGTTCTTCTTGTATTTTATAATTACACATGCAATAATAATCAGGAAAACTTATGATTCTGAAACTCTGGGCATATCACAATGCAAACACACATACTCTTTCTAGCCTAAGGCTACTGTAGAGACTTCAGGTCATACGAGGGAGAGGAAGTTAAGAAAAGAGATAAATTATAAGAAAACTTAGTATGTTCCTTTCATTTTCTCAGTTTGTCAATCACTTTAGGTTAGTTAAGAATTTTTCCACAGGAATAGATGTATGGGATGGAGAGAAGAAACATGAAGAAACACAGAAATATTCTCCCCAGGACTACTTTTCTTCTTAAAGATTGGAAAGCAGTATTTTTCACCACTAAGGAAATATTCTGGCTGGGATTTGGCTCAGTGGGTAGAGCACTGCGCTGCAGTCTCTGAGGTACTGAGTTCAATTCCCAGCACCGCAAAAACGGGAGAAGGACCTGGCAATCTACTCCCAAGGCAATCCCGAAATAGTCAGCCATTGAAAACCCTATGAGGGTCTCTATGCGTCGGATACCCACTCGACGGCACCTAACAACAACAACAACAACAACAACAAGGAAATATTCAAGCCTCGAGTGGCAGTAGTGAAAGATTCTACAGGGAAATATTAAATGATGCAGGAAACATCAAAAGAAGATGGGAATAATATACAGAGTCATTATACAAGAAAGAATTGGTAGATGACCAACCATTCCAAGAGGTTGCATACGAAGAGGAATCAATGGTGTTGAAGGACGAAGTGGAAGCTGCCTTGAAAGAACTGGTGAAACACAAGCCTCCAGGAATTGATGGGATACCAATAGAGATGTTTCAACAAACAGATGCAGAACCGGAGGTGTTAACATGTTTATGTCAACAGATTTGGAAAACTGTTACTTGGCCAACTGACTGGAAGAGATCCATATTTGTGCCTATTCCCAAAAAAGGGGATCCAAATGAATGTGCAAACTATCGGACAATATCATTAATATCGCACACCAGCAAAATTCTACTAAACATCATTCAGAAGCGACTGTAGCAGTATATAGACAGGGAATTACCGGAAAATCAGGCAGGATTCAGAAGAGGGTGGGGAACCAGGGACATCATTGCTGATGTCAGGTGGATATTAGCTGAAAGCAGAGAATATCAGAAAGATGTCTATCTATGTTTTATTGACTATGCAAAAGCATTTGCTTGTGTGGATCATAACAAATTATGGATAACACTTCGGAAAATGGGAATACCAGAACACCTAATTGTGCTCATGAGAAATCTGTCCATGAACCAGGAGGCAGTTGTTCAAATAGAACAAGGAAACACTGAGTGGTTTAAAGTTGAGAAAGGTGTGCATCAGGGCTGTATACTTTCACCCTATCTCTTCAATTTATACGCTGAGCAAATAATCTGAGAAGCTGGACTTTATGAGGAAGAATGCGGCATCAAGATTGGAGGAAGACTCATTAACAACCTGCGTTATGCAGATGACACAACTCTGCTGAAAGTGAAGAGGATTTAAAACATTTATTGATGAAGATCAAAGATCATAGCCTTCAATATGGGTTACGACTAAACATCAACAAAACAAAAATCCTTACAACTGGGTCAGCACGCAATTTCACAATCAATGGAGAAAAGATTGAGGTTGTCCAAGATTTTGCTTTGCTTGGCTCTATAATCAACACACGCGGAAGCAGCAGTCAAGAAATCCAAAGACACATTGCTCTAGGAAAAGCTGTGGCAAAAGATCTCTTTAGAGTATTGAAAAGCAAAGATGTCACATTGAAGATGAAGGTGCATCTGATTCATGCCATGGTATTTTCAGTGGCATCATATGGTTGTGAAAGCTGGACATTGAACAAGAGAGACGGAAAAAGAATTGATGCTTTTGAATTGTGGTGCTGGAGACGTCTATTGAATATACCATGGACTGCCAAAAGAACCAACAAATCTGTCCTAGAAGAAGTGCAACCAGAGTGCTCCTTGGAAGCAAGAATGGCCAGACTGCGTCTTACATATTTCAGACATGTAGTCAGGAGAGATCAATCCCTGGAGAAGGACATCATGTTTGGGAGAGTGGCAGGTCAATGCAAAGGAGGAAAGCCCTCCACCAGATGGATTGATACATTGTCTGCAACAATGGGCTTAAACATAAATAAGATTGTTTGCCTGGCACAGAATCGGCAAGTGTTTCGATCTGCTTTACATAGGGTTGCTATGAGTCGGACTTGACTCGACGGCACCTAACAACAACAACAACAAGGAAATATGTAGGGTAGGATAATAACATCTTATTGATTACCAAAAAAGATAATTTGGGTACATTAGAAAATCAAAGCCAATTATGTACACATCTCAATTATATAAATAGTCCTTTATTGAAGAAAAGCACATTCTCCCTGTTATATTGGATTGCCAAGTTTTTCTTCCGGCTTTCTATATTTTGTTCTGTGAACATATTTTTTAACATGACATTACAAGAAAATGTGAAGTTATAAGCAACACTGGTAGTATATGATATCTGTATGTTATTGTTGTTGTTAGGTGCCGTCGAGTCGGTATCCGACCCATAGCGACCCTCATAGGGTTTTCAATAGCGACCCTCATAGGGTTTTCATAGCATACTATAATTTCAAAATTATTTTCACATACATGATTGTGCTTTGCATAATATCCTTGAAAAGTTAAAAGTGCTGGTAATTGTAATTACAGTTTTAAATGTGAAGGAAAGAGATGTGGGGAGGTTGGAGAGTTTAGTCAGGATTGTTGTTGTTCAGTGCTGTTGAGTTGGGTCCGAATCATAGTGACCCTGTGAACTACAGAATGAAAAACTACTAGACACTGCCATGCTCTGCACCATGTCAGTGCTTCTCTGCTATTCACAGGGTTTTTAATGGCTGATATTTGGGGAGTTGTTTCGGGAGTGGGCTGCCAGGTCCTTCTCTAAGATTACCTAATAAGAAAGCTTCTGAGTTATGCCTGAATCCATGTTTTTGTATTTATTCAGTGATCTTGATAGGATGCTATTTATTCTAAGGTTTTATTGATGAGCCACATATACTTTCTATTTTCCTCAACCACATAAACTGAGCATGAGAGATGGCATAGATATACTGTGTTCTGCCCTTCCCTTTATCATAATACATTATCTTTTTTTCCTCCAGTCTCTCAAGTAGACTTTAAAATCTTTGATAGGAACTATACCTTATCTTTTATATCATTTACTCCATATCAAATACTATCTTTTATGTCAGCCACTATAAAATTGACATACTTTAATCATCTAAAAGCAATTTCCTTTTTGGAAGGTAAGGATGACTTTTAAATTAATAACAGTACATTATATCCATTGTATAAAATAATCATTATTAACTTAAGCAAGTAAATCTTTTCAAACCAGAATATAACTGACCTTCCTTACCCTGTAGTTACAACTACTCGTTAATAAAGACCTTTTTATGTATAATATCTTGTTTATCACCCTTTACGTGAATTAAACACTCTGAGTACCCACTTTTGACAGATAACCCATATTATACTGCTTGGTCATACAGCTTGTCAATGTAAAAATAATGATACGAATGTTGGTTCATGGTAGTGATCCTTAACCTTGGGTAGACATGAGATCCACCCAGGAGAGACTCTTACACTAGTGAACCCATAGCCATTCTATTTTAATTAGGGGTGGGACCTAGACATTAGTTTTGAAAACACAAACAAAAACAAAACTCTCTGGAATATAACATATATCCTGGATTTAGGATCTGAGCATCCTAAAATTATGTTGTACCAGTACCTAATAAATCTTAAACTTACAGATTATTCCAGGAAATTCATGGCCGGCAGTGCACAGCAGTTTGGCTGCAGTGCTCATTTTCATTCGATAATTGACTGGGTCAGTATAAGTAAATAAGGCATCCCTACTTTAATGGACTGTTTGCCAGCTGGAAAAGGAAATCAGTCTCTTGTTAAATTTTACTGCCAAACAAAAGTTAGTAATAAATGTATTCCACCTACTTGTGTTCGTTGCTTCTTCTGTACAGGTAATTAGAATTCTACTCAGTTACATGCCTCACTTGTTCCCCTCCAGCCCAGACTACTATACACTTTCAATTGTAACAAGAACTATTGGTTGCAAGGTCATGAGGCAATTGCTGGGCTGAAGTGCAATCCTACATGAAATGACAAGACACTGTGGTCTTGCCCAGTCAATTCCTGGCTCAGAGTGTTTTAAATAAAAAGAAGCTATAGAAATCTGTAAGAGAGAGTAGTCAGACAACAAGGGATAGTAGGGTTATGTCTCAGCTAATCCTCATCACATACACAAATCAATGATAAAAACTGGTAACAGAAATCCTTTGCTTTGACACTGAAATTGTTTACTATATAACCTCACTAGGTAGCATCTTACTTTTTACTTCTTTTAAGCAAGTGAAACTTCAATACTGGCACAATTAAGAAACTATTGATTTTTTCTTATGTACAGAATTTAATAGTTAGAACAGATAATTATATAATATTTAGTTAACTAGTATTTGTAACTACTGTAACTCAGGAGTTACAAATATGCTACCATTTGAAAATTAACAATTAGATGAGGAATAACAGGGTTTTCTTAAGTTGAGTAATTGAAGGAAAGGAAAGCAATATTCAGAGCAAGTAATTTTGTTTTAATGAGCTATATGGTAAGAAAACCTGCCGCCATAGCTGTGTGGCATCCGATCCCATCAGATCTCAGAAGCTAAGCAGGGTCAGGCCTGGTTAGTACTTGGATGGGAGACTGCCTGGGAACACCAGGTCCTGTAGGCTTGGGAGACAAACCTGGCAACCCCCTCCCCAAAACCAATCCGCCATTGAAAACCCTATGAACAGCAGAGAAGCACTGACAATAGTGTTTCCCTGTTGTATGCAGGGTCGCTATTAGTCGGATACCTACTTGACGGCACCTAACAACAACAACATAGAAGGCGAAATAAAGATAAACCAAGTCATACATGGAATAAGATTCAGAAAGACATAATCTACAAATAATCTTAAAGAAAAATTACTGCTGAATTAAATCTACAATAAGAGAATAATAAACACATTGATTTCTGAGGGGAAAAAAACCCCTGATGCATTAGAAGAACAGATCAAGAAATTTTTCTCAACCTGGGCGCCATGGAGCACACCTGTAATCCCACCGATTTGGGAGGCTGCGGGAGGAGGATCACAAGTTTGTGGCCATGGGACGCCTGTGCAACTTAGTGAGACTATTTCTCAAAATACAAGATTATTTTTAAAAGGCCTGGTATGCACAAAGCCCTGGGTTCAGTTCCAAGGACCACAAAAAAATTAAAAAAGAAAAAAGAAAAAGAAATTTTCTCACATTCCAATGAAAGGGAAGGTGAGGGAAGAGATAATAGATCAGAAAACAGGACCAGGTGATGATGCAGTTTATGTATAAAATGAATGCCATAGAGAAGTGGGCCGACTAAAACAGAAATAATAAAAACAAATTGAACAAACTTTTTCTGTACAATAACAAGGGAAAGACATGCTAATAAACCCTATGATTTACATTATTCTTTGTCGTTCTTACAGAAGTTGTTTTTGTGTCTGTGCAGTACCAAGAACTAATACATTTTGTCAGATATTGCCCTGCTCCATTTTAATGCTTTTTGTTAGACATATAGAATTTAATTTGCCCAAGGAGACTGAGAAAAAGAAATGATGGAATGAATACTATACACTAAGAATTAAAAGAGATTAAGTATGTTTAGACATATGATGGTGAGATTTTAACTTTAAGGTAAAAATAAAAATTCTGTATCTTGTGGAAATAAAGAGAAACAAAGGAGTTTAAAACAGAGAAAAACATGCTGGCATCAGGTTCCCCATCCAAACTCTGAAAATTAGATGAAACAAGCCAAAATTTCTAAAGAGTATTAAGAAGGAAAGACTTCAAAAAAGACAGAATGTCCAGGATAATAAGATATAAAATTTATATCCTTCAGCTTTTTTCTTTTTTCCCTGTGCTAGCATCAAATCCAGAGCCTTGCTCATGGCAGGCAAGTGCTCTACCACTGGGCTATAGCCCCAGACTACAGCCTACATCTTTAAAAAGAATTAAGTGTCAATCTTTCCTCTGAATTCCAAAAGTGTGAGTTGGGACAAATCCCTGACAACTATAAGCCCCATGTGGGCCCAGAAAATCAATGTGGCATGTGAGAGAAGATGAGAGTCCTTAAGCAGCAAAAAGAATCCATGGGAAGCACAGTGAGAGAATATGAAAAGACCATATGCTACTGGGTAGCACTTTTGCAGATTTTATGCATGGGTTGATATGAGCAGCCCAGAGTAAGATCTGAGAGAGCTGGAATAGTCTGAGAATTATGAGCTTTGAAAACTAAATGGAGGGATCTTTTATCCACTGGGGAGGAATTGTTGGGATGGGTAAAAATTAGGGAGGACAGAGAAAATTAGAAACGATTTTTAAAAATGTAGAACATACAGAACAGACATAACAGAGAAGGCATACAGAACCAGATAGCAGACGAAGATCACCGTAACACTTCTGAACTGATCACAGAGACAATGCAAGGGGGGTCATGAGAGCAGAAAACCTGGAAAATCTGTTTTGACTTCTAAAAATGTCAAAGAGCTTATTTCATGTTTAAATGACAAATTTAAGAGGACCATGATGGTATCTCATGGATAGTTATTATAAGAAGAAAAGAGTAAGAGCAGAATATTGTCCCTGTAGAAAATGAGATAATCCAACCATATGTGGAAATTGAAATAGTTAAATCACTAACCTAATATTTCAAAACAAGCTAAAACACATTAAGTGATTCAAAGTATGGAATAGTAATGTAAAATATTATTATAAAAACTGATAGATAAGGTAACAGAACTCAAGGGAGACAAGAAATACGAGAAGTACATATTTTAGAAGTGAATATTAAACTAAAACAGCAGCAACAGCTGGTTGTGGTGGTACACACCTGTAATCCTAGCAACTCAGGAGGTGGAGGCAAGAGCATCACAAGTTCGAGGCCAGAGGCAGCCTGCATATCTTAGTGAGACCCTGACCCATAACAAAAAATGAATTAAAAAATGTTCTGGAGGTGCATCCCATGGTAGAGAACTTGCAAGGTATGTGCAAGACCCTGGGTTCAACCCCCAGACACTGAAAAAAAAAAAAAAAAAAAAAAAAAGGAAAGAAAGCAACAACAACAAATATCTATAATGAACAGCAAAAGCCCTGGAAAGGTCTGGACTCTGATTTCCATGGTTGTTACACTATAACATTCAAAATGTCTAGTTCTCAATAAAAGTTATGAGGCTTGTAAAGAAACAAGAAAATGTGGCCCATATATAGGAAGAAAAAGAAATTAAAGAAACTGTCCTGAAGAAGCCCAGAAATTAGGCTTAGTTGACAAAGTCTTTAAATCAACTAGTTTAAAAAGGCCTAAAAAACAAAAGGAAACCATGAACAAAGAAATCATGCAAATATATCACCAAATAGAATCCATCAATAAAGAAATATTATAAAAAGAAAAGAAATTCTGGATTTGAAAATTTTAAATGAGGAATTTGACAATAAATTTGAACTGGAAGAGGAAAGAAACAGTGAACATAAAGATGGGTCAACTGAGATTATGCAGTCTGAGAGATAGGAATTAAAAATAATGAAGAAAAGGGAATACAACCTATGAGACCTGGGGACTCCATCAAGAAAACAACATACACAGTGTAATAAAAAACTACAGTGAATGATTGGCCAGGTGCCATGGCACATACCTATAGTCCCAGCAACTCGGGAGACAGACATAGGAGGATTGTGAAGTCAAGGCTAGGTGCAGCCTATATAACTTAGCAAGACTCTGTCTCAAAATAAAAAAATAAAGAATGGGCTGGGGATTCAGCCCAGTGGTAAAGCACGTGCAAAGTATATGCGAGGCCCTGAGTTCAACTCCCAAGTACTGAAAATAATAAATAAATAAATAAATAAATAAATAAATAAATAAATAAAGTAAAACCTATGGTGAATATTTAAATTTAAAAAATTATTACAGTAAAAGAGACCTTGCCAATAATTCCTCTTGAAATGCTCTCCCTAGCTTGGATCATACTTATCTCATCATTCTTGTCACTTTCTGAAGCAGTTCTGGAAGTCCTCTTTGTGAGCACCTTTAGATTCACCCTCTATCTCAACTATACTCCCTGTCACATGTTGCTTTTGGGATGGAGATTTCTGTCAAACAAAAACATTACTGTGTGTCCGCATCCCGCTTATTGACTAGATCTGACACTGTGAGACTTCTGGCTCAAAATGACCATGAATGGTAAATGTTATAAATAGATTTAGGATATTCAGGCAGCCACAACAGTGCAACTAAAGATTCTGACAAAACAGGACTGCTAGAACTGCTTCAGAAAGTGGCATAAACATGGAAAGGGATAAGTGTGTTCAAAGGCAAGAGGAGTACTTTGAGGGGGATTAATGGCAAAGTTTCTTTTGCTGTAATAATTTTTATTTAAACACTCACCTTATCATTTGATCACACCCCATATACATCAATGGGAGTTCCAAAAGAAAAGAGAGTGCGAAAGTGGCAGAATGAGTAATTGAAGAAACGGAGACCAAAAACTATTAAAACATAATCAAACACTTGAGAACCTCAGAAAGGTATACTGGGATAAATTTAAAGATATCCACACTTAGATACATTGTAAACTACCAAAGTCAGAGAGAATTTTGAAATAAGCCGAAGTGACTTATCACATACAAATTAGTATCAATAAGTGACTAATAACTAAATTCTCATCAAAAACCATGGAGAGTATAGAGCAATGAGATGACAAATACAAAATGGTGAGAGAAAAAGATTATCCAACAAGAATTCTATATTGAGTAAAAATTTTCTTCAAAAAGTCAAAGAGAAATTAGGACAGTCCCATATAACAAGAACTGAGATTGTTTGTTTCTCCTAAAATCCTCTTATAAAAATACTAAAGGAAATATTTAAGCCAAAATACTCAATGCAAAGGTAACATACATGGGTAAATATAAATATCAGCATAGGTGCATTATTATTTGAAACACTATTTTTATCTCATTTAAAAGGCAATTTCATAAAGTCATTAAAATATGGGGATAGGTTTATAATATATAAAGATATCCAAAGGAGATGAAATCTTTATAACAAAAGATATGTCCACCCTCATGTTTATTGTAGCATTATACACAATAGCCAAAATATGGAAACAATCCAAATGCCCTTCAGTGGATGAAGTGATAAAGAAAATATTATATATTTGCACAATGTAATGCTACTCAGCCACAAAAAAAGAATGAAATCCTGTCATATGCAGCAACATGGATGGAACTAGAGATCATTAGGTTGCATGAAACAAGCCAGACACAAATACCAAATATTCTCATGCATGTATGGAAACAAGTCAACCATGTAGAAGTATGGAATAGAATAGTGGACAATAGAGATGAGTAAGCATTAGGATTAGGGTAACAGAAAGAAATTAAGAGGGACTTTTACGGACAGAGAAGAGGGGCAGTGGGGACATGGAAGGGAGCTCTGGACAGAAGGGCAAGTGGACATGATTAATTCATGATGTGCTGTTGTTGTGTTTGGTACCATTGAGATGAGTCCCACTCATAGTGACCCTATATACAATAGAACAAAATACTCTCCAACATTGTGCCATGCCTGACACTATGTTAGTGCTTCTCTGCTATGCATAGGGTTTTTCAATGGCTGATTTTTTTGAGATTGCTTCAGGAGTTGGCTGCCAGGTCTTTCTCCCATTTTTGTGGTGCTGGGAAGTGAACTCAGGGACTTAGAGTGCACAGAGCAGCACTTATCAGCTGAGCTAAACCCCATGATGATGTATACATGTATGGAAATATCATGGTAATTGGGCGCAGTGGCTCATGCCTGTAATCCCAGTGGCTTGGGAGGCGGAGGCAGGAGGATTGCAAGTTCGAGACCAGAGACAGTCTGAGTAATTTGGTGAAACCCTTTCTCAAAAAAATAAAAAAATACACTGGGGGTGCAGCTCAGTGGTCCAGCACTTATAAGAGCATGCAAGCGCAAGGCCCTGCGTTCAACCCCCAGGAACACACACACACACACACACACACACACACACACACACACACACAAAGAAATATCATGGTGAACCACATTGATTTATACAATTAATATGTGTCAAAATGTAAATAAAAAGTTTTTTGTATACTATTGAAGTTAAATTAATATTTATCTGAACTAGGTAATAATAAATTAATATATTAACTATAACTACCAGAGCAATCACTAAGAACATAACTAAATGGAGGTGAACACTGTGGCACACATCTGCTATGCTAGCATTTTAGGAGGCTGAGACAGGAGGATTATGAGTTTGAGGCCAGAGGCAGCCTGTACAACATCTGTGTAAACAGTCTTTTTCTTTTTTTCTAAAATTTCCTCAAATACCAAATTTAAGAGCACTATACATTTACTTCTATGTTTGACTGATACACAAAATATTTAATTAATAAGCAAACTAGCACAACAAAAGTCATCACAGTGGATGGCTAAAAGGAGAAGAAAAAAGATCACTGAATATAAAAGATAATTTTGGAATAGTTCCCACATTCATAAGGGTGGGATAGAGATTAAAAATAAGAAAATATCAGCCAGGTTTGATGGATGCTTATGATCCCAGCCTCTTGGGAGGCAGAGGCAGGGGGATCACAGGTTTAAGGCCACAGGCAGTCTGAGTAATTTAGTGAGTCCCTGTCTCAAGATAAAAATAAAAAGGGGGCTGAGAGTGCAGTTTCACTTCCATTGCAGAGCATTTGCAATGTATGCACAAGGCCCTAGCTTTAGCCTTAAGTGCTGCCAAAAAACAAATGACCAAACAAACAAAACAAAAACAAAAAAGGGGGGAAACAGAATATATGCGATCTATTTTATAAAATCTGTATTCCCAAAGGGGGGAGGGGAAGAAGAGAGACATAAAGTACTCAATCATGAAGAAAGTAAAAAATTTCGATTTGAAGTGAAAACAGGTTTGAAATTAAATGAACCACCAAGATCTATGATCATATTTAGGAGATTTTTCCTTAAGTTACTGGCAACTATTCAGCTGGCATGAGAGACATCACCATGATTGATTACGGAATAGTTTCTAAAAGAACTCAAAGCCAATTTCATTTTCTTCTTCAACATAGTTCTAGAGGCAGCTGGGCATTAACAATCCATTAGATTTAGAAGACTGGTTAAATATGTCTGGCATCCCAGAATTTAACATAAAATTTAAGGATTAAAAGAGAAGGAAATGCAATTTCTCTGATTATAGACTCTAAACAGTGTAGCTGTCTAAAACGAGTCAAAAATGTCCATGCAAGTAATTACACTGCCATCCTTGATACTGTCCAGTGTGCTAGCACCTAGCATTCTGGAAATAATCAATTATGTCCACTGCATGAATGAAAGGAACAAAACTGGGGCTGGCCTCAGAAATCATGGGGATTAAGATCAGAAGAATAAATAACTAACAATAGGTATACAGGCAAAATAAATGTGACTTAAGCATTCTGTAAATAAAATATTTCTCAGATTTTATCTAAATATTCTTAAGCATTATATAAACATCCTTCCTAAAGGAAAAAAATCATAAAAGCATTTTATATTATGTAAAACACCAAAAATGTTTCAGAGTAGAAATATGACTATCAGTCCAGAATATCATGTGATATTACTATAATTGTTGTTGTTGTTGTTAGGTCGAGTCGGTATCTGACTCATAGCGACCCTCACAGGGTTTTCAATGGCTGACTGTTTCAGGATTGCCTTGGGAGTGGATTGCCACATCCTTCTCCCATTTTGAGGTGGTGGGAATCAAACTCGGGACCTCAGAGACTGCAGAGCAGCGCTCTACCAACTGAGCTAAATCCCAGCCCATTACTATAATTATTAACCTCATATTAATAAGTAAAACATATCATTTATTCTAAGAAAATATTCAGTGGTGAGCATGATATTCCAGAAGTTAGCTCTGAAGGAGAAAAAAATAAAAACAATGGCCAGAGACCTCATTAATAAATTATAGCATACGCATATAATCGATTAATATAGACTCATTAAAATTATATTTTCAAAGACCATTTCGTGCCCTATGAAAAATGTTATAGTATGATATCAAATGAAGTAAGAAAATACCAAAATCTCCCACAAAAAACTTAGGTGAATTTTGGTATTAGATCATATTCTGACGTCTACAAATTAACAATGTACCATATTTCAAGTTTCAAAGTAGTGAATTCAACATATTTTACCATTCTACAAAATTTTATAGTTGAAAGACTCTTAGAAGCAATGAGTTATAGTAATTTATGACAATTTGAATATAAAGGAATTTGTTTACTTGAAATCATATATCTTTTTTTTTTTTTTTTTTGAGACAGGATCTCACTATGAAGCCCAGGCTGGCTTCAAACTCATGATCCTGCAGCCTCAGCTTCTTGAGTGCTGGGATTACAGGCATGTGCCAGCACACTCAATTTCTTATTGGTACTTTTAATCCTTCTTCCATGCACACCGTATGAAATATCATGAAATTTATAGCACTCACCATGTAATGTTATTGTTGAATTCAAAACTAATATGTGGATGCACACACCACAGATATTTTCATGTTTCAAGAAATCAGAAGTGTTTCAACAATCCAAATATTTTTTGAGATCAGTGCAAGAATCATATTACAATATTATTAAAATTAAAAAATATTGAAAATGAAAACAAAATAGATCTTCCTGGAGAGGATGTTGGCATGTAGTATCTTTAAAAATGCCAGTGTGCAGGGGGCTTGGTACACACCTGTTGGTACACAGAGGCAGCCTGTGTAACTTAGGGAGCCCTTGTCTCAAAATAAAAATATAGAAAATGGGCTGGAGGTTGCAGCTATGTGTTAGAGCACTTGCAAAGTATATGTGAGTCCCTGTGTTCAACTCCTAAACATTGTCAAAAAAGAAAGAAAGAAAAGAAAAGAAAAGAAAAGAAAAGAAAGGAAAGGAAAGATAGAAAGAAAGAAAGAAAGAGAAAATAAAAAAGAAAAGAAATACCAGTATACTACAGAAGCCTGTATTCATCCATAAGTTCTAAGCTTGAACTGACTTTTTATCTAATTAGAGATGTGATCCCAAACTCCTTCTAGAGACTATCAATATCATTAATTCTCATGTTTCTTTTTAACTACTAATTTTTCATGCACTAGGCTAAGTTTACAGATATTGATTAGCAGAACTATAGAAGATTAAAAAGAATTTTTAAAACTTAATTTTTTTGAAGCAGTCTCCTCATGTCTTTGAAGTTTAAAAGAATCTTAATGCAAAGCAATGTGTTTATAGAAAACCAAAATTTGTAAACTGCAATTTAAAATCTGGAAGCAATGTTACAGTCAAATACTTTGGAATATATTATCTTCTATTTAATTGGGAATGGGGAAGCCATAAATATTCTCAACTGTGAAGGCACTCATATTTGTGGTCAATGTTCTATGTGGAAATCTATGGAGCTACTTAGTTTTCCCTATGTCCTCTGAAAGGTGCTTATAGTTAAAAAAAAAAGTGATTAGGATTTTGACATCAAATCATAAACATTCAAGTTTAAGAATTTACACGTGAATGGTATGCTCGGTTTTTTGGCAGAAGGATATTATCTCTACCTATCTGCTTAAATCCCAAGCACTGCAAAAACAGAAGAAGGACGTGGCAATCCATTCCTGAAGCAATCGTGAAGCAATTAGCCATTGAAAAGCCTATAAGGGTCACTATGAGTGGGACCAAATTTGATGGCACCTAACAACAAATGTGTGCGTGTGTATACACACACACACACACACACACACATCATGGCATATTGCTATATAATGAGCAGTAACTTATCTACCTGTGTACACTAACTTAAGGTAAAAGTTTAACATTGAAGGTATTTATAGCTTATATAATTGTTTTCATGTTTAAGACAAGCCTTCAAATGGAGGACTTCACTCTTAAGGCCTAAATACACAAACATGATCTGCTAATGAAGAATATGATAACACAGAAGTAACAAGAGTTTGAGTTTGTCAGACATGAGGTATGATGCCTTGGGAAAATTACCATATGTGATTATTCTCTTTTGGTTTTTACATTTGAAGTCTAATACATTTATACCTTCTTATGGATTAGGAAGCCTATGGTCATACTACCCTGGTGTCTAGTCCCATCTGATCTCGGTAGCTAAGCAAGCTGGGCCTGGTTAGTCCTTGGATAGAAGACTACCTGGGAATACCTGGTAGGCTAGGGAGAAGGACCTGGAGCTCACTCTGGAAACAATCCCATCAGAAACCCTATGAATAGTAGAAGAGTATTGACATAAGCTGGGCTTGGCACAATGTCAGGTAGTTTCATCCTGTTGTACACAGGGTCACAATGAGTTGGACCTGACTTCATGGTACCTAACAACAACAACATGGACTAAGGATGAAAGTTATATAAATCCACATATGTAAAGCCCCTTATAACATGCTAGGTATCTATTACTTGCTCAGGTATTTTCAGATTTCTTCTTTTTGTGAACACAGAGATATTCAATGTTGGAATAAAATTTACTTGAATTGTGACTTTTGCCTTGGAAGCAAATTTTGGGTACTTTTGCCTAGATCTTTAGAAGAGTACTACAAATTCAAGGACAGTTTGTACAATTGACATAAATACAGATTTAATCTGACAGGCTTTCCTGCAGTCATAAAGTCACAAAATGAGTGTTTCAGTGCTCCAAGTATTAATGTTTATATTAGAAATGAACTTTACCAGAATTATAAAGCTTACCTTTATCTTTACTATAAAATTTCTCTTGGACCTAGCTCATTTGCCCAGGTTCTTTATCTCCACAGTTGGACTCGTGTTTGGTCATCTTTTGTAATTTGCTGAACTTTCTGTATTTGCCATTCAAAAAGAGATCATTGGAGTTAAGCAGAAACCCTGACCTGAGTTTTGATACATAGAATTCACCTTGCATTCTGCTTCTGGGAACTGGTTGGATAGCTTTCCTGGTTGGTCATGCTACCCTGAGAAGTGAGGTACCTCATGGTCTTGTCAGTCCTGTCTCTGAATCCCTATTTAGTGGGTGCTGGATTCTGATATCTATCGACAGAAGTCACAAACCTCAGGGAACTGAATATTTTCTTTTTTACTGTATTGCCCACCAAGCTGCCTGTCAAAATGACTTGCAAAATTGAAAGGATACCTGATCATCTTGGATCCAGATTACCAATTACTGCTTTAAAATGAAGTGGTTTTTTTTTTTTTTTTGTATATGTGTGTGTGTGTCCATTTGATACAAATGAGATTCTTTCATTTGTCTATTAGGCAACTCTTACAAGTTAATACAAAACTTTCCTGATATCTTCATACAAGTAGGAAAAGTATCATTCAATAAATTGCACCAAATATGTTATTAAAAAGACACACCCAGAGAGAAAAAATATATATTAATGGAAGGTGAAGTTTCCAAGAAACAACAGAAAGCATTAAAAATTGATGACCTTCCTTGGGAAATTGCAATGGTTATTGAATATCAAAATATATTTAGTTCAGTTTATATTTGTAAAAGATAAAAATCTTTGAAAATAAAAGTTGATTTGGAAATAGTAATTGAGATATTAAAGTAAGTTAAAATCCTATATATAGTTAAAAAATGAGACAGAAATGCTGAACTCTTGAAATATTCTTACAAAAAAATACAACTTCTAAAGAACAGACCTAATTATATCACTACCAATTGGTTGTCACAAAGAAAAGGAAATAAAAAATTATATCAGTTCAACAGAGTCAAGGAAAGATTAAAAATAGAACCCAGGAAAAATGATGGGAGAAGAAATAAAGTCAAAAACAAAATGCTAAAACCATGTCACGAATATACATGTGTATTTATTATTTAAATACCTCATTTACTGTTGTTGGTAGGTGCTATGGAGTTGGTATCCAACTCATAAGACTCTAGGTACAAAAGGCACAACACTATTGTCAGTGCTTCTCTGCTATTTGTAGGGTTTTCAATGGTGGATTGATTTTTGGGAGTGGGTTGCCAGGTCCTTCTCCCAAGCCTGCAGTATCTGGTGTCCCAGGTAGTCTCCCATCCTAGTACTAACCAGGCTCAACCCTGCTTAGCTTCTGAGGTCTGACAGGATTGGATGCCACAGTGCTAGGGCTGTAGGCACCTAATTTACTAAGAGTAAAAAAAAATCTAGATATTCAATATTTAAGAGGTATACTTAATAATAATAAATAAAACAAATAAACAAAAGTAAAGAGATGTGTAGATTAAATAGATTAATATCTCATGTTCTGAGAGATTCTGTTCCAGTTGATTTAATGAGTAATTTACATCAAACATATTCAAGCTTCATGGAAATTATAATCCTTATTTAGTAAGGGTATTTTTGGAGAAATAGTTCATTTTTGCTGAAAAATTAGAACAATTATAATATTAGTGACAGGATGTTTTAAGTTTGCCATTAATGATACATGATAAAGAAACTGGCTTTTATCATTTTTGTTTTCTGGCATTGTACTAGAGATACAATGTCAGTGCAAAAATATAATTAGAAAATATAAAATGAGAAAAATAAAAATTTGAAAAGACAAGATAAAATCATTTCTAGATGGTAGCTTTGTCCTTGTAGAAAATCCAAGAATGTCAATAGGCCACTAAAATTAATAATAATTCATCAACATTG
>VMDO01014355.1:0-54825 GCA_007922755.1 Pedetes capensis | reverse complement strand
GATAAATCAGTCCATTCTAAGGTCAGAGGTGATTTTGTGCTAAAACCACAGCAGAATTATTAGGTCCAGGAGACGAATTAATAACGTATGTGGATGAGAAGAGCAGGTAAAGGTAGCAGGCGAGCAAAGTCAGTGTGCTTCTGCACATTGGTAAAAAGGCGACTTTTCACAGCAAATCAACTTGTGATGTCTGAGGGCCATGTGAAACCTTACAGTGGGCATTCAATGTATGGCCCATCTGGAGCCTTCATAACATTTGAAAATAAATCAACAGCAACGAATGCAAGTAACACGGAGACCTGGTGCTTTCTCCCTTCGTTTCACTTCTCTGTCTCTGATCACCTGTTTTTTCCCCCTTTCTCTCAGTTTTGTCAAAGGTGGGAGACCTGTCCCCCGACTCTGCCAAGAGAAGCAGGTGCCTGGCTGCCCGGCTTACCTCGGTCGCAGCTGTCCCCTGTGTATCCGCTGCTGCATTCACAGTAGGGCTGTCCGAGTCCTGAGAGCCTGCACTTCCCATGCTTACACTTGATTGCTTGGCAGGGGTTGAACAGATCCTCTTCCTCATCACACAGGACGCCCCCGTGGCCCTCCAGGCACTTGCAGCTGTAGGAGAAGGCGTTGATGGGCAAGCAGGTGCCATGTACACATCTGCAGGGGAGGAGGAACGCAGGAGTGAAAACGCATTCGGCCGAGGTCGGAATCCATGAAGATAAAACAGGAAGTGAGGGTGCCTCATTGAGTATGGGCAACTAAGTGTCACAGGTAGACCTGTCTCTGTCCCACTCTCTCTATTTGCTTGCTTCCTTGCTTGCTTCCTTCCTTCCTTCCTCCCTCCTTCTTCCTCCTTCCTTCCTTCCTCCTTCCTTCCTCCTCCTTCCTTCCTTCTTTCTGTCCTCCCTCCTCTTCCTTCTTTCCTTCCTCCCTTCCTCCTTCTTTTTCCTTCTTTTCTTCCTTCCTTTCTCCTTCTTCCTTCCTCCCTTCCTTTCTCCTTCTCCCTTCCTTCTTTCCTCCTTCCTTCCTCCTTCTTCCTTCCTCCTTTTTCCTTCCTTCCTTCCCTCCTTCCTCCTTCCTTTCATCATTCCTTCCTTCTTTTTCCTTCTTTCCTTCCTTCCTTCCTCCTTCTTCCTTCCTTCCATCCATCCTTCCTTCCTTCCTTCTCCCTCCCTTCCTCCCTCCCTCCTTCCTTCCTTCCTTCTTTCCCTTCCTTCTTTCCTTCCTTCCATTCCTTTCGCTTTGCGTTGAGGGTTCATGTACGCGTTCAAACACCAAGCAGCTCCCACTCACTTATTTCCAACACAGGGGTCATTGGTCCGCTGGTCACAGAGGGGCCCCATCCATCCTTCTTCACACTCGCAGGTGAAGCCTGATTGGCTGCCGGGTTGGCATGTGCCGTGCGCACACACCTTCCTGTGGCATGGCTCACAGCCTGGCAGGATGCCTGTCTGCATGGGCACTTTTCGGAAGTCCTGCAGCTCGCTGTTGATGTATAGGTTCCTGATGCAGCCATGGAAGCTGGTGCCATTCTGGCCGGGGGCTTGGCGCAGAGATGCCACATTGTTCTTCCCAGGCATGCCTATGGGGTGACACCACAGGAGAAATCAGTTTCTTTGGGGCTCCTCCACCATTTGCTACCCAGAAACACTGCAGAAATACTGATGCTTGGGACTGGAATCCAGCACTATCAAATCAGCCTATCTGGGCAGGTGGTGGCGGGTAGAGAAGAGATGTAGTTTTACCTTTTGTTTTTGGAAGATATTTTAGGCACTACTAACATGCTACTGACAGGCTGGGATTTAGCTCAGTTGGTAGAGTGCCACTCTGTAGTCTCTGAGGTCCTGAGTTCTATTCCCAGCATCGCAAAACTGGGAGAAGGACCTGGCAATCCACTCCCAAGGCAATCCCGAAACAGTTTGCCATTGAAAACCCTATGAGGGTCGCTATGATTGGATACCGACTCGACGGCACTTAACAGCAATAACATGCTACTAGAACAAAGAACCTTGTTCATTTATGGACCATGGTGGTCTTTAATTTTTAAAATATGTTTCAAACAAAACTTTGTATGCACATACACCTATATAAAACCTAGAAGGAGAGTTACTAGGCTTCTTACTACACTCCAGACACCACACAGCCATGAAATCTAGGGCTCCACCAAGCATGGCTTGTCACTGCCTGTCTAACTCTACTCCTCGTTTTAAAGATGGAGCGCCAGGGCCTGGCGAGCTTGGGCGATATGCTGGATATCACACAGCAAGTTCAGGTAACAAATAAGCCCACGAGACGATCCTCTTCAGTCTGGCAGCCAAGATTGGTTCCACTAAGACTCAGATGAACAAAGCTGAGGTGCACAGTAACTTTCACCCCAGCTCTGCCAAATTCTAAATCAGCAACTAATCTAGACCAAGGGCAGCATCCTGGATCAGTCAGGGATGTCAGTGCCTGAAAAATTCCGCCCTGCTTCATATCAGAACAGCACCTCATTCCCATGGTGCTCTTTCCTGCTAATGTAGAGCAAAGCCTTCATTTTCCAAAACAATTAGGAACACAAAAGAAATCCGTTCAAAAACAGAGTATCTGCGATCTCGGTGCATATACATCGCGCTGATGACCGTCATCTGGTAACTCTCACTTTGGCAAAACTGGGGAATCTTTCCACGGCCTGAGCCAGACCGTGAAATAGTTTCTGGACTGCACTCTACCCGAGGCAACTGTCCAGGTTAGTGTGGGGTGAGGGGAGGGAGCAGCAGGCTCCAGAGCCACCCGTTCTCCCCTCCTGCTCCTACCCCAGCTGTGCTGGTCTCAGAGCTACCGGCTGGAGGTCCTGGGCTAGGAAGATACACAGGCTCCCCCTCTTCACAGGACCCGCTAGTTGTAAATGCCAGGAACCACAGCACTCTTGGGGCCCTGGTTTGTACCGCCGTCCCCGTTTCCATTCAGAGGAGCTCCAACGGATTCCTCCCAGGCATCAAAGTCAGGCAATAGGTGGACAAAATCATGAGGGTAGAGGTCAATTGTTTGATTTTGAGTACCTTTGGGCGATTGTCCCTCTCTGGGGCTTAGTGTTCTCGTCTGTATCAGGAGCAGATGGACAGCCCACAGCTGTTTTTTCCAGGCCTGTCATACATAGGAACCACCACAGATGTGTGGTCACAAGGCAGCTCCCTGTCTCTCCCTGTCCTGCGATTCTGATCCTCTAGGCAGGAGAATGGGAACAGAAATTGAAATGCCAACATGCAGCTCAGGGGATCCTTTTTTTGTGTGTGTGGTACTGGGGGTTGAACCCAGGGCCTCGTGCTTGCCTGCTTTGCAAGTGCTGGACCACTGAGCTGCACCCCCAGCCCATTTTTTTTCTTACTTCTTGAGACAGGGTCTCACTAAGTTATGCAGACTGCCTCTGGTCTCGAACTTGTGATCCTCCTGTTTCCGCCTCCCGAGCCGCTGGGATTACAGGTGTGCGCCACAGCGCCCGGCCAGCTCAGGGGATTCTGATACAGGTGTCCATGGTCACACCTGAACAGGTACTGACTTACAGGCCTTGGCTTTTAAGTTCCACAAGTATAGGCTCTTAGTCTATGTCTCTCTGGCTTTGGAAATCGGGTTGCTACAGCAGGGTCAGAAGGATGCAACTGAGCATTTCCAGAAGATTAGTGACAGGAAATTCCTCACTCTGGGGTAAGTCTTTCAAAGTCACACTCACCTATCACAAACATGTGGGCTTTAACGTCCACATGTTTATGGTTTTTTCTTCAGAGGTTAAAAATGAACTTCTTCGAAAACTATTTTTAATAGCTCATTTTGAGGGAGGTACAGCACTCACATGTGCACGTCAGGACTTAAACACAGATTGGCCAAGTTCCACAGCAGGGAGAAACAATTAGTGAATATGTTCCTTTTAGTCCCAAAGCTCCCAAGTATAAGAGGTCTAGCTTTGATTATACACAGCGCCATCAAAAAGTACAGTGCACGTTTAAATTAAAAAAAAAATTACAGTAAAAGACACATTGTCATTGACACCCCCCCTCCCCCCCAGCAAACACTCCCCTGTCTTTGAACAAACCTATCTCGTTGTTCTTGTCACTATCTGGAGCCCTTCTGGAAGCATCCTTTCGTGAGTATCTTTAGCTGTGCTGTTGTGGATGCCTGGATGTCCTGAATTAACTCAAAATTCACCTTTCATGGTCATTTTGACTTTGGGGAAGAGTGACTTCTGAAGTCACAGTGCCAAATCTGGCGAATAAGGTGGATGAGGACACACTGTAATGTGGTGGTTTTTTTTGTTTGTTTGTTTTTTTGTTTTTTTGGTACTGGAGGTTGAACCCAGGCCCTCGAGCTTGCATGCATGCTTTGCAAGTGTTTGACCACTGAGCTGCACCCCAGCCCATTTTTATTTTTTACTTTTTTGAGATAGGGTCTCGCTAAATTACGCAGACTGCCTCTGGTCTCGAACTTGTGGTCCTCATGCCTCTGCCTCCCGAGCAACTGGGATTACAGGCTTGTGCCACCACGCCTGATGCCACACTGTAATGTTTTTACGTGAAAGAAATTGCCATACCAAAAGCTGTGTGTGACACAGGACGTTGTCATGATGGGGGATGAAACTAAAAACACTCCTGAGAGAGGGCATCCAGAACTGTTTCAGAAAGTGGCAAGAGTGGTGGGTAAGTGTGCTCAAAGCCGAAGGGAGTGTTTTGAAGGGGGATTGATGGTAATGTGTCTTTTACTGTAATACGTTTTTCACAAACACTCACTGGATTTTCGGTTCACACCTTGTTGCTGTTAGCTACTGTCTAGTCTGTGGCCAACTTGTAGTGACCCTACGTACAAGAGGTGAAACACTACTGTCAGTGCTTCTCTGCTACTCATAGCATTTTCAATGGCTGATTGGTTTTTGGGAGTGGGTTGCTGGGTCCTTCCCCCAAGCCTGGTGTTCCCAGGCCGGTCTCCCATCCAAGAACTGACAGGAACGACCCTGCTTAGCTTCTGAGATCTGACAGGATCCGACACCACAGCGGTATGGCTGCAGGCTCACACCTCATAATAATCAATAAATGGATATGGTTAAACATCACACACTTTTGACTTTCAATAGGATACACCATCAAGAACTATGCTAATTTTTTAAAGCTTGGGTTTGAATCAAAGGCTTTGCATACACTAAGCACATGCTCTAATGCTGAATTATACCCCCAGCTAAGAACTATTCTGAGTAACCTTTACATGTATTTTGCTAGGGAGTTAGTTTGTAAATGATAAATAGAAGTAGGTCCATGCTTTTTTTTTTTTTTTTTTTTTTTTTTTTTTTTTTTTTTTGGATACAGGCTCTTGCTATGTAGCAGAGGCTGGCCTCAACCTCACAATACTCTTGCCTCAGCCTCCTGTGTGCTGGGATTACAGGCATGTGCTGCCAGGCTTGGTGACCTATGATTTTCTTTTTCCTTTTATTTTTCTTTTAAAGATTTTCCTCCGTTTCATGGACCCTAGCTGTAATTCAATCCATATATCTGACAATAGATAACTTAGTAGATAGTTTGTATTTATAACCTTAATAGAGTCTACTACATGCTTCACTATGAAAACGAGGGATCAAGTATCCAAGACTGAGGTCCTTTGACCAATGGCATCCATAAGAGATTTGTAATATATGCCTAGAGATCTCTGACTGGGTCTTATTTTTTTTCTCAATTAAGTAATAAATGTTCTGGTTGAACTGTTTTATAGAAAAAGGGCTGTTTTATGTTGCACAAATATGATCTCATAGAGAGTTGACAACGCAAGGGATGGTTAAGCTGCTTCCCCATTTCGCCAGTGAACACTTCTGCCAGGCACCAAGGCCTGCAAGGCATCGCCTTCAGCAAGCCCTCCCTGGGCGGGCAGCAGTGTTTCTGAACTGGAATTGTTTACTTTGCTTTCTTTGGTGACTCAGCTTCTCATGCCTCTGCCCTGCAGCGTTCAAGGCTGTGGTCTTACGGGTTCCCTGTATTTAAAAAATCTGAATCACCCTTGAGACCACAATCTGAGGTGGAAGGAAGTAGACCAGGGTGTTCTTCAGAAGTGAGGCTGGGGTGAAGAGAGTTGCATTCAGAGCTGGGTACACAGAAGTCCTGTGTGGATTCTTCCAGGCCCTCCTCCTTTAGAAGGATTAACAATTTTCTTTTTTTTTTTCCCCCTTGTTCTGAAACATACTCTGACCTAAGCAATCTCACTCTGTATTTAAATTTTTTGTACCACATCCTAAAGAGGTTTTAAAAGATTCAGTAAAATGCTTTCTAATAAAAGTGTAACAAAATCAAGTGAAGGACAAGTCCAAAAGCAAACAACCAAAAGCCATATTACTTAGATTGCTTCACTTTCTGCTTTGTTTTTAGGACTGGCAGTACCAGTGGTTTTGCAGGCAGGCAGACCTGGATTTAAATGAGGTTTCTACTACATAATATCTTTGTGAACTTGGACAGTTTTATAAAGTCCTTGAGGTTGTCCCTTGGGGATGATGAAACAGAGAAAATAATGTTTACTTTGTGTGTGTATGGTACTGGGGGTTGAATCCAGGGCCTCATGCTTGCATGCTTTGCAAGTGCTGGACCACTGAGCTGCTCTCTCAGCCTCTGGTCTTGAACTTGAGATCCTCCTGCCTCTGCCTCCTGAGCCACTGGGATTACAGGCGTGTGCCACTGTACCTGGCTTATAATGTTTTAGAGTCTCTGGAGATTAAGACTGAAAGGAGCATTGTGTTGAGTATATAGCATATGCTCAATAAAAATACTTTCTTTATTTTCAGATGCATCTTTGATTTGCTTAACCCATCCCAAAGCAACCCTGTTAACTGGAGAACAGGTAAAAGTGGAAAGGTCTTTTTTTTTTTTAATTGAGTCTCATGATTTTGATTCCGATGAAGCAATTAGATCAGTCAACTAACTGAGTAGAGTCAGTATGCAAGACTTTAATTAGAAGATATAGCAACTGGAAGATGCTTCTATACTCCCCATTTCCCAGGGAGAAGAAGGGATATGTATACTTTCCTCATCCACTAACAATAGTTCCCAGGGTATGGTAGGTGCTCCATAAAGACTAACAGAATTGAAGCACAGACTTTGAGCTACTTCTGAAAAACCAAACTCTATCAAATTACTACAAATATTTTTATGCTGTTGAACTCATTAAAAACAAGTTTTCTAGACTTAGAAGACAATTCAAAATCATGCTTTCAGGAAAGGCTTTGAAGAGTTAAGATAATTTCGTAAAGGTACTATTTTTCGGGAAATGATGTGAATTTCATGAAAATCCCCACCCTGGGGAAGAAAACAGGTATACTGACTTGCTAGAGGCCTTAACTTATTTGTCTGCAAAATAAGTTTTATCAACTCAGTTATATGTCATTTAGTTCGATGCATCTCAATTCAGTATCACCTGCTGTATTGCTCCTTTATCTGAATGTTGAAAGTCTATGTCTCCAGCTTATACTTGCTCTTCCAGACAGAGGTAAAGGTGAGAGCTCTGTCCTTTAGAGGTTTTTCCCCTCTGGGCTCCTTTAAAACTTTTTCATGGCTCTTACTCTCCTGTATTTACTCATCTTCCTTCTTGTTGGTTAAAAATATGGTCCAGAGTTTTTACTCTATCATTTTCAATTCTAACCTGCTTATTCTAGCCTTGTCTTGTTGTTAGGTGCCATCAAGTCAGTGCCGGACTCATAATGATCCTATGTACAACAGGTGAAACACGATGGTCAGTGCTTCTCTGCTATTCACAGGGTTTTCAATGGCTGATTATTTTTGGGGAGTGGGTTGCCAGGTCCTTCTCCCAAGCCTACAGTACCTTGTGTTCCTAGGGGTTCTCCCATCCAAGTACTAACCAGAACTGACCCTGCTTAGCTTCCAAGCTCTGAAGGGATAGGATGCCACAGTGGTATGGCTTCAGGCAACCTTGACTTAGCTAAGCAGAAATACTCTCTGTTAATCTGATATAATGTGTAAATTTAAGTCATTCCTTCATTCATTGGGTCACTGAGTTTGCTTGATAATTATCCCATCATGAACACAAATTAGCAACTGGTACTGTAGAAAACCCAGCATGGAACCCTTGATGAACTGGGAGGGTTTGCCTCCTTAAGGGAGTTGGGGTGGGATCACTTACTCCTCAGTTTGTATCAAGGTGTTTCATCATTTTCTTCATTGTCTGACTTGACCGCCACCCAACTTTTTTTCTATGGGCCAGATAACTATAAGATGACATGATACGATGCATAAACCACTTAGCTAACATGAAGCAGACCCACAAGAAAAATTAACTAATGTCATTCTGCTAGAATGAAATAGATCCACAAGAACAATTAATTAATGCCATTCTGTAATCCCAGTATCCACATTTAGTTAGACCCAGAGTCAAGGTGACAAAACAGTCCCTTGACAAGCTTCTCAAGCTCTTTCTGTTCTATTCTTGCTGCCCATCTTTCAATGACTGGCCACTATTACTCAATAACCATGGCACTGGGGATCAATAACTTCAGAATCAGTTATAAGGAGAAGCACAGGATTGGGAGACCCATCGAATTTGGAAGAGAGCTTACCTCCTACATAGAGGGGGGAGTCGAAGTTCAGAGTGGACTGTTTTGACAAGTTGGTGATGACTTTCGGGCTCCCTCCATCCACAGAGAGGGAGAGACTCTGATCCAGGGCAAGCAGCTCCACAATGTGGAAGTTCCCATCATTGATCGTCTCCACGCTACAATGGAAAAACAACTTAGCTGGTCCTTCCATTTCCTTTGTATTAAAGAAAGGGAGTTCAAATGCAAACTTCAGTAAGCACCACTTAGGCAAAGATACTCATCATTAACCTTAAGTTGATTTTTTAAAGGATGTTTTTAAGGAGATGAAATCAATTTCAAGTTCTTAGGCGCTGGACACAAAGTAAGTTTGTTCTCCCACTGACAGAACTGGAAATGAGTACATTTATTTATTATTCAGCCACAATCCTCAATATGTGGAAATTACAAAGGATAACTTATGCATTTATTTTTAAATGCTATAAACATTCCATTTCCTAAGATACTGCCTGTTATTCCAAATAATATTAAAAAGACAAAGAGCTGGGCGTGGTGGTGCATGCCAATAATCTCAGTGACTGGAGAGGTGGAGGCAAGAGAATCACATGTTCAAGGTTGGAGGCAGCCTGAGTAATTTAGTGAGAACCTGGCTCCAAATAAAAAATACAAAACAGGCTGCAGGTGCAACCCAGTGGTAGAGCACTTGCAAAGTATGTGTGAGGCCTTGGGTTCAACCCCTAAGAATCTCTCTCTCATAACACACACACACACACTTACACACACACACAGCCAAGGAAACCTCATTCATATCAAATATCCTTGAAGCACATCCAACCTTGCAAAAAAGTCAAGCCTGGAAAATGACAGAAAAATCTAGTAACATCTCTGCATGATTCTCATGGCCAGAGATTTGCTGACCAAGAATAAAATATTTGTTATTTGAGGTAAACAGGAAACATTCTGCAGAAATGTGAAAACATTTCAAGTTTTCTTAGTTTAAGTTAGAACATATGTTCAGGGATATTTGATAGTGAATCTAGGAATCAATTTTTAAAAAATAAATATTAGAGACATCAATCAATGTTTTTACTTTAACAACACTTAATGATCTCAATATTTAACAGCATTAAAATCATCAGAAGAAACAACTGTTGCTGTTAGGTGCCATCAAGTCATGTCTGATTCATAGCTACCCTCATAGGGTTTTCAATGGCTGATTGTTTCGGGATTGCCTTGGGAGTGGATTGCCATGTCCTTCTCCCATTTTTGTGGTGCTGGGAATCGAACTCAGGACCTCAGAGACTATGGTGCAGTGCTCTACCAACTGAGCTAAATCCCAGCCCCCAGAAAAAACAACAGAATAGGCTATTACTGTCTAAATAAAGTTATTGGCCTTAAATGTGACTTTCTTCTAAGGGGATATGCTGAGTTGTACTACCTATCAATGGGTAAGCATAGAAATTTTTAATTCCTGTTCCTTCATTTGTTAAATGTTTAACCTCAAGTAAATTATCGGTAATGGACTTCACTTTTCTCTTTAGGAAATGCTAATAAATATTTCTCCCTTGTATGCTTAATTTGAGGTCTTTATGAAATGACTTTTATAAGGATGCATAGCATAGCCAAGTTAAATGTCAGGTATTAGTATCACCACCACCATCACTCACCATCACTCACATCACCACTGTATAAAATAAATAAGCCAACAGTTTTCTAGAATCTTCTTAGGAAGAAATGTAATTTAGCTTCCTTTTAAAATATTAATTGTAAGATAATGCTAAAGATTGGCAGAAATATTATAATTTATTTGGGGTATATCTGGTTCAATTTACTAAAAAATTTAAACTAAGGCATAAAAATCAAGATACACATAAATAAGGTAGAAGATAATTGCTTTTTTTCTTGTGGTCATATGCAACTCTCTAAGTGGCATTATATGGATATTCTGTATGCATTGACCTTAATTAGATTATAAATATTAATAAGGAGGTACCCTTTTTTCCTTTAAAATTAGAAAGAAAAGAGAAGAAAGAACTGAGGAATGGGTTCCTGGTCACCCACTGATCTTAGACAATCAATTCAGGCATGTCATTGTTAATGGTGGTGTTTGATGCAGTACAATTGAATGACTTAAGACCTTTAAAGTTTTATGCACGCTAATGCAGTGTTCCAGCTGAGAAGCAAGAGGTAGTTCATTTCGTCACTTTACTTCTCTTTTATTCCCTTCTTTGTTCCAATTTTTTAGTACATGTCTTTAATGTCCAATAATTGTAAGCTACTTTAAAATACAGGCCGTATAGTGTTATTTTTGTATTCTTTAAAGTATATGGAAGAGTGTCTTCTAAATAGTAGATGCTCAGTAAATACATGTTAAGTAAATATAAGAGAAATGTATTAGAAATAACGTTATTTAAAAAAAGTAAAACTGGATTATAGTTATAATCAATAGGCTTCCAGTATATTTATGACAGAACTTCTGAAAGATTCATTTTATTAAACAATTTGGAATTTTCAGTGGCAGTAACTTGAAGGAAAATGTTAACAGACAAATCTGACTCTGCTTGCCCTACTTCTCATTAAGTGTATGACCTTGGTATGACCTTAGTTGATTTTTCTCTTTTCTTCCTCATTAGAGAAATGTATGTAATAAGAGCAAAAATTATATAGCACATAGTATGGGACAGGTACAATTCTAGGAATTTTCCATATCTTACCCTCATTTAAGCTTCACAGCATTTAGGTATTTGGGCATTTAGGTAACCCAACACGACACAGCTAGTTGGTGGCTAAACAGATTTGAAGTCAGGATGCCTGGCTCAAGAGTATGTGCTCTTAATTATTATGTACCATTTTCTCAATAAAAAACCTGAACAGTACCTGCACTGTAAAAATGGCATGTGTGCTTACCACAAGTTCTTACCACAAGTCTTTGATACGTGATGCCTCTTACCAATAGCCCAGGGGTAGTTACAGTGCAAAAATCCTTATATGATGGTTGCACAACTTGGTATCTTTATCATTGATTTTTAGAAAATGGAACAATATGATGAGAATTTGAAGGTTATGCAAATGCATGTAAAGTATGTGGATTTGAAAACTGGGTTTGGATTCTATTTTCCTAATTATAAGATTCACATTAAGATTTTCTCCCCTAAACATTTTAAATGTCTAATTTGATCATTCTAGAACCTCATAAGAGTTATAATTGAGCTTAATTTCCTTTCTGTCTCCTTGCAATTAAGTGAGATCTGATCTTGGCCTTTTAATAGGTTGTTGTTGTTGTTGTTACATGCTGTTGAGTGGGGTCAGACTCATAGTGACTCTATGTACAACAGGATGAAACTCTCCCTGACACCTTGGCATGCCAGGCACTCTGTGCTTCTTTGCTATTCATACAGTTTTCAGTGGCTGATTGTTTCAGGATTGCTTCAAGACTGGATTGCCACATCCTCCTCCCATTTTTGCTGTGCTGGAGATTGAACCCAGGACCTCAGGGAGTAGAGAGCAGCACTCTACCAACTGAACTAAACCCTAACCCTTTTTAACAGGTAAGTATTATAAAATTAATACTTTAAAATTCTTTGGTGTTGTGTGCATGAGACTTACAGAGAATACATCACAGTTGAGGAATATTCTAAACTAGGCTGGGCACCTGTAATCTCAGTATTTGGGAGATTGAGGAAGGAGGATCACAAGTTCGAGGCCAGAGCCAGCCTGCACAATTAACTGGTCTGGAGGTGCCAGTACTGCCAGTACTGAAAAACAAAAGAATATTTTAAATTGTGTTTCATGCCAATTAAGTGTTTCTTTTTCAGCATGAGATAAAATGGGGCATATCTAACAACACTTTGCTATGTATCCTTTTAAAATCAAAGCAATGATTGACACCCTAGTTGTTCCACTGTAAGACTTAGTGAACTGTCATCGATTGTGCAGTGCATCACTGTCAGCTCCTACATGCTCTCTTGCAATGCAGAACATTCTTTGGGATTCTGAAAAGCATTGATTAACTCTCTTTCACTACTCCTGAGGGAACTATACATTTGATGACTCACAAATAGTAGCAAGTGAATCACTTAACTTTGAGCCTTTCCACTGGGAACATAAATATCATTTATTACTATTGTTATGAAATTTTTTATAACCCACATCTATTACCTGAGATTCTGTTTTCTTCAATTTCTGGCCTGTAAATGGATGTATGAAAACCATGCAATTTTCCAACTATGTCTGTGGTTTGCTACATAAAGAGTTTTAAAACTGGGGACTTCAAAGAAAAGAGGGGTTCTAAAATGTTTATGGTTTTCCTCCTCCACTGTACTTATGCAGGACACATTAGTAATGACATTTTTAATATTTCTCTATCAACCATAAATATTAAAGTATTTCAGTAGTTTAATAAAGATGAAATTTCATTTTTGCTTATGTATGCTCTAGTTTTTTGTCTTATAAACTAATTATTTGGTGGCATAGTCCATGAAAGGGAATAGAAATAATCTAAGACCAGACAAACATAATGGGACATCTCATTTTGGTATCTTCGAGCTAAAGATACCTCATCCGTGAAGTAGGAATGATAACAAACAAACAAAAAAAATCCTGCCTATATTTTTAAATCAAAATGAATAGGAAGTCAAATGAGATTATTATTTTTGTCTATTGTATGCATAAGGCTTTTTCAGAAGAAAGTTTTATAACATAGCTTATCAAGTAATATATTTTAATCAGATTAAATGAAATACACCGAAATAGACGAAAAACAAAGAACTTTATCCACAAACATACTGCTGTGAGGTCACATGTGAAGCAATAAAGCTGTCATGTGGATATGTATTTGTTGGTATCTGGGTATCTGAGCATGAAGAGAATCCATAAACCAATGGCATTACCAATTATTAGCAGCCCGCCCTGTACCCAGCACTGGGCTAGTTGCCTTGCATTTTTTCCTTCCATTTCTTACAACCACAGGTGAAAACAGCTATAATTCCAGCCACTGAGATGAGCAAAGGAAAGCACAAAGAGTGGAAACAACTTGCCCAAGGTTATAATGCTAATGGTGGTGCCCTCCCATATGGCTTATGAGAAGGGCTGGATGTTTATCTTAAAAATAAAAAGAACATACACATTGTCTCTACTGCCTGCCTACCCAAGGAGGCTGAAGGCCTCAGGAACAAAGAACATCTCTGTTGAGGCTGTTTTTATTTTTTTCCTCCTTTTATCTAATGTAAATGACTTAATACAGAGGCTATGTAGCCAACCAAACCAAACAGTTGGCAGAAAGAATGCCCCGAAGTTATACAGGTTCCCTAAGTAGGGAAACTAATGCATGGTTTAGGCTTGTACACTAGCATGGTGGTTCATCTATTTACCTAATTTTTAAATAGGAGTTAACCATGTTTTTTTTTTTTTTTGGGAGGGAGGGTTGTAATGGGGTTTGAACCCAGGGTTTGTGCTTGGATGCTTTCCAAGTGCTTTACCACTGAGCTGCACCCCCAGCCCATATTTTTACTTTTTAGTTTGAGGCAGGGTCTCACTAAATTACACAGACTGCCTCTGGTCTTGAACTTGTGATCTTCTTGCCCTTGCCTCCAGAGTCTCTGGGATTATAGGTGTGAGCCACTGTGCCCAGCTTAACTGTGTTTCTAAAGAAGCTATCTGATTTGGAACATGACATTAATTTTAATTTAAAGGAAGAAGTATATATTTTTCATTGAGAATTTTTGTAGAAAAACAGTTTCTCCTTATGTTGAGTAAAAGAAAATTGCTTTGAAAGGCAGCAAATTGAAAGGCAGAGTGCTGCTTGAGAAAAAGAATGTATTACTCTGTCTGAAGGCCTAGTGCTGAGGTTAGATTTAAGTTTAGGATGTTATTCATTCATGGGACTACTACTAAGTTTTATGCCATTCTCCAGGTGCTATGAAAATGAGGCCAGAGTCTCCATTCACTTATTTGTTCGGCAGCTCATTTCATCTCTGTTGTTGCTTATTTATCAACCCCTTAGATTGTGGGGTGTTGGCAAATATTTAACAGTTGGCTGTCAGTGGGTGGGGAAGACAATCCTGAATTTGTCATATTTGCTGATTGCTATGATGGAAATACTCTTGACATGGTTGACTGCAAGCTAGCTCCAAGTATGATGTATGGGACTTGGATATGAGGAGACATATCCTTCATTAGCTCTCTCAGCCCACCATGAATAGATTTTTCTTGTGCAAGTTTGTCTCAAAGTATAGTACCTGGAACGCAGCATCACCTAGGAACTTGTTAGGAATACAATTCACAGACCCACTGCAGACCTACTGAATTGGAAAGAAGTTGTACAGCAGCACAACCTTTCTACACAGCTGCCTGAATGTCCAAGCCGGGAACATATGTGTGTCTAAAAGAAACCACAATCAATCTGTCAAGATGTAAGAAACAAAATGTGAAAGTGTGCACACTACTTTTTTCCTACTGCTAAAGGAACAACACTTTCTTGTTGTTGTTGTTGTTGTTGTTGTTAGATGCCATCGAGTCGGTGTCCAACTCATAGTGAGCCTATGTACAATAGCTTAAACAGTATTGTTCCTGCTTGGATTGAGACTAAACATCAACACAACAAAAATCTTTACAAATGGGTCAGTACATAACTTCACAATAAATAGAGGAAAGATTGAGGTTGTCCATGATTTTACTTTACTTGGTTCTACAATCAACACCAATAGAAGCAGCAGTCAAGAAATCAAAAGAGGAATTGCTTTGAGAAAAGCTGTGACTGAAGATCTCTTTAGAGTATTGAAAAGCAAAGATGTCACATTGAAGATGAACATGCACCTGGCTCATGCCATGGTATTCTGAGTCACATCATATGGTTGTGAAAGCTGGACAATAAACAAGAGAGAGAAGAATTGATGCTTTTGAATTATGGTGCTGGAGACGATTATTGAATATACCACGAACTGCCAAAAGAATCAAGATCTATGCTAGAAGTGCAACCTGAGTGCTCCTTGGAAGCAAGGATGGCTAGACTGCATCTCATGTATTTAGACATGTAGTTAGGAGGGACATCCTATTTGGGAGAGTGGCAGGTCAATGAAAGAAAGGAAAACCCTCCACCAGATGGATTGACAGTGTCTCCAACAAAGATCTTAAACATAAATAAGATTGTGTGCCTGGCACAGAATCAGGGAGTGTTTCAATCTGCTGTACTTAGGGTCACTATGAGTCAGATTCGACTCAACAGCGCCTAACAACTACTCTGTCATTCATAGGGTTTTCAATGACAGATTGTTCTTTTGGGAGTGGGTTGCTGGGTTCTTCTCCCAAGCCTACAGAACCTGGTGTTCCCAGGTGGTCTCCCATCCAAGTACCAACCATGCCCGGCTCTGCTTAGCTTCTGAGATCTGATGGGATCAGATGCCACAGGGGTACAGCTTTAGGCTACATTTCCTTAGACACACTTAAAGTTGTTTTAATTACTGTTCTAATTTTTCAATAGTAACTGACTTTATTTCCAAAGAAGCCATGTGGTTTGGAAAGGGACATTAATTTGAATCTACAGAAAAACACATATATTTTGCATTAATAATTTTTTAAAAGGTTTATCTTCATCTAGATTAAAAGAAATTCAATTTGAAGGGCAGCAGATTATCCGCCTAGACATAATTTGATAAAGCAATTCTCCTCATGGTGATATATTTGAATCAATAACTGATATCTGAAGTGAAATTTTTTAAACTAAAAAAATCCTATAGAAACAATAACTAAATATGAACACTTTAGTTTTATCAGATTTCACATTTACTAAAATAAAATCTATTTTCCTCAATGTTCAAAAATAATCAGACAATTGATAAAATTAACTTGGAATAAAAATTATTTCCATGTGCAATGCTCCAATAGCACATTCAATAATGCATAATTTAGGAAACAATATTCATCAAAGTAAATTTTATCTAACAAACTCATGGCAGGCTACAACCATATCACCCTGGTGATTGATCCCATCTGATCTCTGAAGCTAAGCAGAGTTGAGCCTGTTTAGTCCTTGGATGAAAGATCATCTGGGAATACCGGTGTTGTAGCCTTGGGAGAAGGACATGGCAGCCCACTCGTGAGACAAGCAGCCACTGAAAATCCTCTGAGTAGCAGAGAAGCACTGAAATAGTGCCAGACATGGTATAGTGTCAAGGAGTGTTTCATTCTGTTGTACATCATTTACAATGAATTAGACCTGACTTGACGGCACCTAACAACAAAAAATTCATGGCAATGAAACTAAACTCAGGGGCCAGGGGCAGTGGTACACAAATGTAAGCCCAGCGATTTGGGAGGTGGAGGCAGGAGATCTCAAGTTTGAGGCCAGAGGCAGCGTGGGTAATTTAGGGAGACCTTGATTCAAAAAATAAAAAGTGGGCAGTGTGTATAGCACAGTGGAAGAGCACTTGTAAAGTATGTGCAAGGCCCTGGGGTCAATGCTCAGGTACCACCAGAAACAAAAAACAAAGAAACAAAAAATACTAAACACAAATTAGAAGAAAAAGAAATACAAATATAGAAAACATGTAAAATATCTCTAATAAAACATCAGAGTGGTGCATGTTTGGTATGTTAAAATTTAGACTTTGGGTTGGGTTGAGGTTTTGGTTTAAATACTATGTGTGGATAGCAGGGCTTTGAGCTGAACCCAAACCCAAGCTCAACCCACTCTGTGGTTCAGTCAGTTTTTTAAAATTTTCTGTACCTGAACTTGAACCCAAACATGAACACCCCAAAAAAACCCAGTAAAAATTGGGCTCAGGTTCACCTTCTAATGTTTTTATTTTTGTTTTTTGTGTGGTGGTTTTTTTGTTTTGTTTGTTTTCTGTCCTTAGCTTTAAAAGTCGAAAAAATTGAAAAAAGTCATTCTTATATCTACACATAAGGTTAACATTTTAAACCCAAACCTGAACTGAACTCAAACCCTCTAAATTTTAACCTGATAAACCCACACTCTAAAATTTAACATACCAAACTTGCACCTAGACCTGAGCCCAATTTTTCATGGGTTTGAAGACTTGGATGGAAACTTAGGTTTGTATGAAGCAAATAAAAGGAACTTGGTTTTGGAGATTCTGCATCTAGTATACCAATAGCTATAATTGTTTATTATTTTCCATTCATTGTTATATGATTGTTATATGATATATGATAATTCTTACCATAATCCCACTAAGATGACACTATTATGTATAAGCCCTATTTTCAAATGAGGCCAAGAGAGCTGATGCAATGTACCCCACATACACTGATAATAGGTGGCATCTTAAGTGAACGAACACGAGCCCCAAAAGAGAAATACCATATGTTCTCACTCATATGTGGGAGCTGAATAAAATTTAAAAGAGGGAAAAATCCTATACATAAATGAAAGATAATAAAAAGCTCAATTAAACTTAGCATAGAAGGGACAATTTAAGGAGTGGAAAGAAGGAGGGAGGGATCTAGCAGAGGGAAGCAAAGATTGGAGAAGGCAGGAGGAGGGTTAGTGAGGAGGGATGAAGGGGGAGAGGTCAATCTCAGTGTAAACAGCACAACTTTGAGTATGGTAGAAAAGAGGGGGCAAGATAGAAAACAAAACCTACTAGAATTGTTAAAATAAAAAAAATAGTAATAATACCAAAGGCTGGCAATAATGTAAATGGACTAGCTCACTCACTAATACTGCTGAGAACGTAAAAAGGTAGACCGCTATAGAAAAAAGTTTGGACATATCAAAATCAGGATGCACATATATAGATAAATATTCTCACAAAAAGACATGCAAGTAGAAAGGAGACCATTGGTGGGGAGGTGGGATAGGGGCGGGGGTCATGAGAAGGTAAGGGGGAAGTTATGTGAGCAATGTATAATGAAATGCATATTTGGAAATGTCAAAATGAAACCCATTAAGCTGCACATTAAAAATTACCAATAAAAACATCATAGGTGGCAGACCTGGGACTTGGTATGAGACAGACTATCTTTAGAGCACTGGCTCCGTTCTATTGTTGTTGTTGTTAGATGCCGTCGAGTCGGTATCCGACTCATAGCGACCCTCACAGGGTTTTCAATGGCTGACTGTTTCGGGATTGCCTTGGGAGTGGATTGCCAGGTCCTTCTCCCATTTTTGCAGTGCTGGGAATTGAACTCGGGACCTCAGAGACTGCAGCGCAGCACTCTACCAACTGAGCTAAACTGAGCCTATGGGCTGGGATTTGGCTCAGTTGGTAGAGCACTGCGCTGCAGTCTCTGAAGTCCTGAGTTCAATTCCCAGCACCGCAAAAATGGGAGAAGGGCCTGGCAATCCACTCCCAAGGCAATCCCGAAACAGTCTGCCATTGAAAACCCTGTGAGGGTCGCTATGAGTCGGATACCGACTCGATGGCACCTCCGTTCTATTAGTTTAGTTTTATTGTTGGCATGAGTGCTCATGATATTTACATGGTTAAAAAATCGAAATGACACACAGTAGTATTCACACAGAAGCCTTGCTTCTAACAATCTTCCCTTTCTAAGCCTGTTTTTTTTGTGTGTGTGAATACATGGAAATAAAAATAAATATATTTGTTTACCCTCCTCTGACACTGCTTGGACTTAGTCTTTTTATGTTGTTTGTTTTTAACTAAGAAATGCATCATGGAAATCTTTCAATATTACACATAGATTTTTGGTTCTTCCCTTCTCTTTACCTCCCTACCTCTCTTTTTCCTTAGTATATTATTTTCTTCGTATATAATTAATATATATTACAATTATCTATCTATCTGAATTCTAAGTAATTGTTTCCTCTCTTCTTCTACTGAAAGTAACATAACAGCTTTTTCTAAATGGTGTATCATGATTTAAAAGGCAATGATTAAATCAAAATTGTTTGCCCTGGATTTAATATTATATATCTACATAGATGATTTTCCAGCAGAAATATGAAATTTTGTTTTAGAATTAAAAGTATGCAATATAATGCTCTTTTTATAAATGTTATAGGGTACATTCTATGGTTTGTTAGGCAAAAATGGCAGTGAACAGAAACTCAAAGAAAAGTCTTTATAGTAAGTCCTCATTTGGATACAATTACTTGGTTTTCTACAACTTATCTAGAAATGTTTTCGGCATATTTTATGTGAATGTTAGCTTTAATAACCCTGCCCAAGAACCTTCAACATGGTTAGTGGGAATTCTATACGGCTTTTATTATCATCAAAAAATAAAGAATAAAAACAAACCACAAATTTGCAAAGACTTTTTGTGGGATGAAACACACTGAGGCTATATAATTTAAGCCCTAGTGATATCTAAAATGTTGGCACTACTTCACTACCACTTGGAGGTGAAATAGCCATTGTATTTCACTTGGAAACCAACAATTATGTGTTTGTTTCCATGCTATAAATAATCCCAAGTGGGACAGCTCACCACCAACAGACTGATCAAATTCCAATCATGGTGCAACTGACAACTGCTTTCCCAGAACCATTTATGAAAGGACCCATAAGAAGTGAAGGCATTTGAAGTGCGCTTCTGTATATAAGAATAATACCAACTAGAGGGACGTCAACAGCTCTACTGTATGCCATAATCAGTACTCCCAGTACTCCATAGCTTGTGACCAAGAGTGTTTGGCCTGCAGATGAGGTTTTTTCTTTTCACAAATATGGTATTAAAAATGTGCATCAATATTTAAAGAACAGAAAATTTCATACTGTAAAAACAAAAACAAAATAGATTCCTGCCTTTCCTGGAAAAACCTGGCATCTGACAAAACCTGGGCCCACATTTTGACATGGTGGCATTCAGTGAGAACTGAGTAGCTGCAGTCCTGATTTGACAAAGGTTTGAGTTCCCTCCAGTCATAGCCACTCCTGTTCTATTGCCAATACCAAGGCTATTTGTAATAGAGGGAAACTTACTTAAACAGGTAGATCTTTTAAAGAAGAAATGGGTGAGAGTATATTGTCCCTTGCACTTGATTTGCTTGATTCATTTAAGCTATCTGCCTGAAAAGACTGACTGTGTATGAGTTTGTAATCCCTTCTCTAAAGAGGATTTCTACAGTTATTTCTACATGTGAAGAAATTAACTAGGTAATATGTCTGCAAGATGACAGAGAATCATTGTTGATACTAAAGGAGTCATAAAGCCTGCTGCTATAGTTTGAACGTCTTCCCCACAAAGTTCATGTGCATGATACTTGACCTCTAGTTCAACAGCATTGACAGATAGGATCTTTAAGAATGGGTAAGTCAGGACGACACTGCCCTCACACTCAGACATGGATGAAAGCTGCAGGAAGTAGGTCAGTTATCATGGCAGTGGGTTCCTGATTAAAGGGATGAGTTCAGCCCTCTGACCCGTACCCCATCTTTTTTTTTCTTTGCGGTACTAGGGGTTGAACCCAGGGCCTCGTGCTTGCATGCTCTGCAAGTGCTGGACCACTGAGTTGCACCCCCAGCCCATTTTTTTACTTTTTGAGACAGGGTCTCACTAAGTTATACAGACTGCCTTTGGTCTCAAACTTGCGATCCTCCTGCCTCTGCCTCCCAAGCTGCTGGGATTACAGGCATGCACCACCACGCCTGGCTTCCTACCCCATCTTTTATAGGTGTTCTCCTGCGCTTCTGCCTTCTATTGTGGAATGATGCAACTAGAAAGCCTTTGAGGGATGTATGCTTCTTGACCGTGGATTTCCCAGCATCCAGAGGTATAAGAAATAAATCTATGTTCATTATAAACCACCCAGTCTCAGGTATTCTGTTATAGCAGCACAAAAGAGCCTAAGACGTTTGGTAGAGGCAAATTATTCCCTCCCCTTGCCAGTACAGGATTATAGAGGCGAAGCAATTCTTCATTAAACAATATTTTTTTCACCTTTACCAGTAACCGAGAGTTCTTCACCTGTAAATGGCAGAAGCTGGGTGAGAGCCGGTGTCGTAGCTGGCACGAACCCGCCCTCGGTAGAGTTCCACAGCAATGTGGTCTTTGTCGCCCTTGTAGAGGAGGATCCCACTGTCTTCATCTGTGGCAATCTAGTAGGAAGTAACCTTGACATTAGGATGTGCAGTTGACCAGACAGACACGTTTCATCTAAAGAAGCACAAGGCTAAGCCAAGGGGTGGGTGATTACTATGGCTTAATTTTTCCTGATGGTGATTAGAAAGTGATAGATGCTGAAGTTACTGCTTGAAAGGTAAATTGTCTATAAATTACTATGTTGTAAATAAATTCATAAACACATTGACAAAGAATAATACATATTTAAGTAAACATGTTTTGTTTGTATGTTAGATGGGCTTAAAACTTTCTTTGCTGGAGATTTTCACTTGTCTCCTTTTCTTGCTCTTATTACAGTATGATTCTTGGCATATAATAAATGGGATTGCATTGAGCAAGATAGAGTTTCATACTCTATATTACAATTCTTTACAATGATGCCATGTACAGGAGAAGTATCTGTTTTTATCATGTGCTTTCCCCTTTTTCTACCTTTTTTTTAACTTTTAAAGGATTAGTTATGTGAAAGTTAAGACTTAAACCCCAATACTGTGGTGTACTTGTAACTAATCAGTGTGGCAAATAATAGAAGGTAGATGGTAGGGAGTCAGACTTTTAAAGATCTCTCTGGCTCCCAGGGTCCTATTTCTCATGACAAAAGGAAAAAAAAAAGCCTTATCTCTCCTTAGAATGTCATGATATAGTCTATAGGAAACTGGCAAAAGCCATTTGAATTCAATATATATTAAATGATTAAGTGATTTTTGCTAACCAGATGAAACAACTGTGGGCTCCAATTTGCCCGATGTCCTCTGCATTTATCACTACTTATCTTGTACAACCTCTCCCGTAGTTTTTTTCCCCCTCAGTACTGTGAGGGAACCCAGCACCTCCCCCAGGCTAGGCAAGTGCTCTGCTTCTGAACTGCACCCCTAGCATCTTTTATATTTCTTTATTTTAAGACAAGGTCTCACTAAGCTGTACATGCTGGCTTTTGGCCTCAAACCTGTGTTCCTCCTGTCTCAGCTTCTCCACAGAGTTTGAATTACTTCATAAATGGGAAAGATCATATTGGTACAAAACCCTGAAATTTAAGCTTTTCAATTTCATGTTGATTTTTTAAAGCTTTGAGTAAAGAGTTAAGAGGTCCTGACTGAGTCAAGGTATGCAGTCTCACCTGTTCCCTTCTTGATGACATATTTCCTAAGAAAGCTGTCGTTTCCTTGACCCCCATACCATAGTATAGAGGCTGAATTTCAGCACCATAAAAATAAGTGAATATAGTATCTTTACTTGTGCATAAAATGAAGAGACATACTTGTTTGATGTTTCCCACCACCCTTAGGATCAGGCAGTGAATAAAAATACTGGCTCCTATTTCATCTTGCCAGCAGCCATAGCCCTGTGGCATCCAATCCCATCAGATCTCAGAAGTTAAGTAGGGTCGGGCCTGGTTAGTACTTGGATGGGAGACCACCTGGGAACACCAGGTGTAGGCTTGGGAGAAGGACCCAGCAACCCACTCCCCCAAAATGATCAGTCATTAAAAACCCTATGAACAGCAGAGAAGCACTGACAATAGGGTTTTCCCTGTTGTATGTAGGGTTGCTCTGAGTCAGATACCCACTCGACAGCACTTAACAATAATAACACTTTCATCTTGAAAATATACACATTGAAGAGAAGAAACCACTGAGGCTTTTCATACAAGGAGAATTTTCTGTGACTGTGTCATGGAGTTGCTAACTTTCTTTTTAAGGAGTACTATCATTCACAAGCCACCATGGATGCCCATTCTTTGAGGCTGAGTTTGGCTCATGATCTGATCAGCTCCTGCTAGAAAAGGACCTCTCACCTGAAATGTGATGTTCGTCTGAGGGCGAACCTTGGCTGATGGAATTTGAAGGTAGGACTCTTTATTTACAAAATTCACACTGACCAGTTTTTCACACTTCACTCCTTGGTAGCCAGGCAAGCACTGACATATCGGCTCATTTATTCGGATGATGCACTGAGCTCCATTCTGACAATCAAAGTTATCACAAGGGCTGGTACGAGGGAGGACCATGGGTGGAGAAAACTCACAGAACAAGCCACTAAAGAATACAGAGAGAAAGAAAGTGTTTCATTTTATGTGAATGATTCCTGTAAGACCTAACTCCAAATATAAGTGTGGGCATCTGCTTTTACCTGTAACCTTCAGGGCAGATGCACGTGTAGCCGTTCACTGCATCGGTGCAGTAGGCACCATTTTTACATTTGTTATCTTGGCAGTCATCAAAGTCAATGTCACAGTGCTCGCCAATGTATCCTGGCGTACAGTCGCACCTGTTTGAACAAATGGGGAAAGTTTCAAATGTGACTAAGCAAATATCAGTAAAATAGCCACAACTCATCTAGAAAGAAAATGGCGCCATCTTTAAAAAACTTATTTAGAACATTCTTAACCCCAAAATGGGCTGGGATTTAGCTCAGTTGGTAGAGAGCTGTGCTGCAGTCTCTGAGGTCCTGAGTTCAATTCCCAGCACCACAAAAATGGGAGAAGGACCTGGCAATCCACTCCCAAGGCAATCCCGAAACAGTCAGCCATTGAAAACCCTATGAGGGTCGCTATGAGTCAGACACGACTTGACAGCACCTAACAACAACAACAACCACCCCAAAATAGCACAACAAGAAAATAAAACATTGGCTGCAAAGAAGGGCATGGTTTCTCATGGTGACATCATCTCTTTGATGATAGTCAGGACCCACAAACCAAATAGGAACAGAATAACTGCACCAGGGTTTCTACCACCCTCTCCACACCCTCTTCTTCCTTTCCTCCCTTTCTTTTTCTCTATTTTACCAGGCAGTGTTCTTTACTTTCAGTTCTGCCTAATTCATTTAACTGTTGGAATGAGAAAAATGCTATGTGTAAAATTTACTAAGAATATTAATCATATTTTAAAGGACTAACATTTTTATTTTCCCATAGAAGCTAGCTGCACTGGAACAAAATATATTGTTTAAAAGCCAAATTTATTAAAATCTGATACCCTAATTCTCAGGCTATCCAGATATTCACTATGGCAGAATAAGGATGATCTCATGGGCTGGGACATAGGATCCAGTTTAAAATTCCTGGGGCCAATTCCATGACCAGTTTTTCAGTCTATTCACTCTGGTTGTATGAAGACAGAATAGATCTTCACTGCACTGATGAAGAAGAATCACAGTAGCACCACAATTGACATTCTTTGAGCACCTCCCCTGTGCCAGGTCCTATTTTAAGCACTAGGCACAAATGGATTCACTGAATCTACTCTACAGCCCTGTGACATTGGTGATACCATTACACCTACTGTTCAAACGAGGAAACTAAGGAAGAAAAAGCTAATGTACCTTGCCCAATGTCATGAAACTTCTAAATGCTTCAGCCAGGAATTGAACCCAAGAAATTTGACAAAACAGCGTGCACTATATTGTTGGATAATAAATTATTTAAGGTTCCCTTTAAAACCTATTCTTCTCTGATTCTGACCATTGGAAACTCTATGACATCAAGGACGCAGGACTTTTTAATTGCCTAAGGAAAGGCAGTATGACATAGGCAGCAGTTTTCAAATGACTGTTGTCCTACCCCCATCCATGGTTTTAGTTACCCATGTTCAAAAATATCAAATGAGAATTTCCAAAAATAAATAATTCACAAGTTTTAAATTGTGTACCATTCTGAGTAGTCTCATAAACTTTGCACTGTTTGCTCCATTTTGTTTCAAACAGAAATCATCCCTTTGTCCAATGTATCCATGCTCTATATGCTACCTACACAATAGTAACTTAGTAACTTTCTGAATGATCAGATTCACTTCCACAGTGTCATAGTACTTGTGTTCAGATAAACCTTATGTAGTAGCCTAACACTGTCACTATGCCTGTCACGCACTTGATTTCATCTCATCATGTGTGTAACTGTATCATCATGTTATCACAAGAAAGGTAAGTAGAGTACACTAAGATATTTTGAGGTCAAGAGACAACATCCATATAATTTTTATTACAGTATACTATAATAATCCATATCATTCTTATTGTAGTATATTATTATAATTATTCAATTTCATTATTAATTATTGTCAATTTCTCATTGTGCCTAATTTAGAAATTAAATTTTATTATAGGTACGCATATATAGGAAAACAATTATATATATGAAGCTCAGTACTACACAGGGTTTCAGGCATCCACTGGATGTTTCAGAATGTATCTCCCATGAATAAGGGGGGCACTATTGTAGGTTATGAACCTATAGGGGATGATGGAACCTCCACAGGTATGCACAGATATGGCCATAGGTGAGGAAAGAGCTTATGACAGCCTCTCTCTGTTCCTTCTCACCCTCCAACACTTGACAAAAAAAATACACATACACCCCCCACACACACATCCCAGGAAACTATGGTTTAGCTCCACAGAATTTTAGGTTTTGCAGTTACATAAAACTGCTTTTGTATACTAGCTTCCTCCTTTAGTAGATTATTTTTTTCTCTTTAACAAATCAACTTTATTTTTCTAAGCCTTATGAAGATAAATCTATGAATACAAATTATATATTTTCTTTTTTCTTTTTTTGTGGTACTGGGGGATTAAATTCAGGGCACTCTACCACTGAACTGCATCTCTAGTCTCTTTTTTATTTTGAGACAGGGTCTTGCTAAGTTATGTAGGTTGCCTCTGGTCTCAAACTCACGGTCCTCCTGCTTCAGCCTCTTGGATTGCTGAGATTAAAAGTATGTGCCATGGTGCCCTGCTAGAAATTGTATATTTTCAAGATACACAATGTAATTTTTTGATATATGTACACATTGTGAAATGATTGTCATGATCAAAGTAATTAAATATCCATCACTTCATATAGATACATTTTTATTTTTATGTTAAGAATACTTAAGAACTATTCTCTTAGCAAATTTCAAGTATACAATATGCTATTGTTAACTATAGTCACCATATTTTACATTAGTCTCCAAAACTTATTCATCTTATATCTCTCCCTTTCCTGTCCCCCCAAACCCTTGGGACAATGACCCTTCTACTTTCTGTTCCTAATAGTTTGACTTTTAAAATTGCACATTTAACTGAGACCATGTAATATTTGTCTTTCTGTGTCTGGTCTATTTTATTTAACATAAAATATAATCTCAAACAAGTTGCTTAAATCTAAGTGCTCCCTTCCTCATCTGTAATGTATATACTAATTTCCACCTCAAAAAGATTAAATAGAAACACTAAGTGTAAAGTCATGGATATAGTATTTATACGGAATGCATGGCCAATAAATGGTTGGAATTTTTTACAGTTCTCTACCTAAGCCTTCATAATTATAAAAGTCTTTATAGTTTATTCTGTACTAATTATCCACTGTTCCATTCCAAAGACATTAATATTTAAGCAAATAATGATAATTAAAAATACCCAAATGAATATAGCATGGCGGAATACCCAGGGATGTTGTCTAAAAATGCAAAACCAGGATTTAATAGTTACTAGACAGCAGATGAATGAGAATAAATGGGAGTATATACCTTCTATGAGTAACAAACAGATTAAGAAATAAAATGAGCACACAGCATAAGCATGATTGCTCTGCACCCAGTAGGTTTGAATGCTCAGTCATAATAAAGGAAAGTAAACAGCAAGTTTGAAGTTACATGGACCCTCAGTGGCCATGCACATTCTCCAGGAGAGGGACAGAGGCCTAAAAGGACACTCTATCAATGTTTATGCAAGCAGCACCACGGAAGTGCTTAGCATTAAAAGAAAGAAGAAGTGCTTTGAAATGTTCTGAATTATTTATCTGAGAGAAAAATCAAAGTAAAAGATAAGAGAAGCATATATTCACCATAGTGGCTGTCTGAGGGACATTTTACATTTTCTTCTCGGCAGATACTACTTTTCAAGCCCATTAGAACCTGAAGTTATGGCACGGCCAACAATTTTGTCTTTCTTTTGCTTTTCAGATCACGTTTCAAAACAGAAAGCAAAAATTTAAATAATAGTTACTTAAAGCTTTTATTATCAATAAAACCTATCACACTCTCTAAACTCTACTATCTGACAATGGTTGAGGAAGAAAAAGAATATAAAATGCATTGTTTGAAGCCCAAATGCCAACTAAGCAAGATGCATGGCTGAAAATACTGCTTATGGCATATCATGGTCTAACAACATCTCAAAGCAATTTAGGAGATTTATGAGGTATATAATAAAGCAAGAAAAGTAAAACCAGCTCTGTTAGTATAGTAATAAGAAAATGAAGTAGAAGTAATAGTACAACTTGTCCAAACAACATTTCTCAGTAGAGGTTTTCTTCACTAGCTTCATCTTGTTTGGTTTTTAAGTCAATTTTCTTTCTGCAGCTATGCTTCCCACAGTGTGCAATTATTTATAAGATGGGAGTAATAGAACACACTCTGACTTAACTTGTTTTCAGCTAAAGTACACACACAGCCATAAATGAGCTCACGAATTACTGACGGCTGAAAACAGTGGGTTTCCAAATTAGCTAATCCATATTCCAGCAAAACACACTTTTAAGAGTGTGCAATCTAATTGCAAGTAATAGAAGATATTTAATTAAGAATTAATCTTTTCTGAAGACACACTCTTATTTTATAATGGTTTCAATTAAGTCATTCTAATAATTTATCTTATAATTACAATGCACAAAGACCTCTGAAATCTGTTTAGCAGAGAAGCAATTCTGGAAAATTTGCTTTACTAATTTCTCTGACAAGTGATGATATTTGTTATGTCAGTGATGGACTTTTGATTTCCCAAATTCAGTTTGGGGCAGATCAATGACATTAGGCATTAAAAAAATTACCAATAGTGTTTGATTGAATAAAACATAAAACATAATTTTGTATAAAGTGAAAATCTTAATAAGACTTTGGGCTTTTGTCTAGGAGTAAAACCAAAACATAAAGATAGAACCAAACCCATCCTTTTCTTTCTTAATAAGACACCGAATGGACTAAGCAAGCTTTGCAATTGTATCTGTGAATTTAAAAATTAAGATTTTAAACCAAATTGAAACAAAATAATACTGTCAAAAGCAAACCTGAGGACATTTAATTCAGATTAACCTTTGAAAGGCATTGTGGGTCTGGCAATGCTGACCTCACATCCATGCCCAAATTAGAACATGCAGCGATCTGTTTGAGAAACACCAAAACCTTAGATTTATAGCTCAAGTCCCATCTCCTCTGATAAGATTATTCCTCATCTGAGCAACTTTTAACTCTCTAAGTGCATAGTGGGGCTGGGGTTAACCTCAGTCGGTAGAGTACCACTCTATAGTCTCTGAGGTCCCGGGATAGATTCCCAGCACCACAAAAATGGGAGAAGGACTTGGCAATCCACTCTCGATGCAATCCCAAAACAGTTAGCTATTGAAAGCCTTATGAGGGTCGCTATGAGTTGGACAAGACTCAACGGCACTGAACAACGACAGAGTCCTGTGGCAATTAAGTTTGGGTCATTTCACTAATGAAGTATGTGAAAATGAATAGCTATAAAATACTATAAAACCATAAGATGGTATTATTGCTATGTTTTGGTCAAAGCAGATACTCCATAAATAACTGGGAAAAGGAACAAATATCTTTTCCTAGTTGTCTGATTTAAGTACAGCTCAACTCCTGAACCCGACTATGTCATGCCTAAGAATCCAGCCTATCCTCTATACCAGACCAACTACAGTGTTAATAAACTATAAAATATCTTAGAGGGATCATGTATTCAAAAAATCACTCAAATGGAAAGTATCAAGGTAGGTCTAGCTTTACCAACAACCCTGAGATCTTTACACAGACCCTCAAATGCTCTGGGTCATGATTCCTTGTGTTTAAAATGAAGAATTTGGACCAGATGATCTCTAAGCTACTGCTGGCTATAAAAAAGATAAGGTGCTGTTGATAAACCCTTGAAATATTTCAGGGTGTAGCAAAGAATTCACATAATTTGGTACCAAACATACTTCAGAAATATTGATGGGGAGGAAAGTGAGATGATTTTGATGTTCTGAGTTCACTTGTGGGAACCCTCTAGCTACCATGACTATAATGGCTTATTATCACACGGAGGACATATTTAAGGTTAAATGAGCACTGTCAATAACTACAGTGGGCCAGCAAGCATAGAGTTGCACTGTCCAGGGAAAGTTAAGACAAAAAGTCACCCTGATTTTCCCAACCTGGACAGCCAGAACATTGTTACAGACCACAAGATTTCCAGTTACATTAAAATCAACTTCTCTCTTTTACCGCACACTTACCTTCAGATAATGAAGCATCCAGTCAATGTCAGAAACTTAATTGGATTGACGTTCCATTAAATGTAAGGAAATTGATTCAAAGGCTGCTTTATTCCATAAATGACTTCTCAGAAAAAAGTCATGGAACAAAAGCAAGCCCTCTTTTATTTTTGTTCAGTGTTACTAAAAAAAAGTCCATGCTGCATGGGAGCATTTATACAAGCATCACAGGCATTAGTCCTGAGCAAATGTGAGAAGCTAAGTTTGGTGGAGAAGGGTTCCTGAAAGAAAGGTCCCCTCCCTCGGTTGTAAGCCCCAGGCAGACTGTGACTTACTTGAATCCCTTTGGTGTCAGGATGCACTTGGAGTCATGCTGACAAGGGTTCAGGTCCTGGGCACAGAAGTCCAGCTTCTCCTCACAGAGCTCGCCTGCAACAGGGCAAGTGGTGTTAGTTCATACAGAAAAGTGGACAGGCTTTCTGCCACCAGTCTGTGCCATGGGTCTTAACGGTTAGCACAGCTCATGACTGAAAACAAAACAAAACAAAGCAGGGGGAAATAAAGGACCTCAAACAAAACAAAACAAAAAGACCCTGAAGAAAAAATAAGCAACATAAAAAAACTCAAGATACAGAACGAAAAGATCCCATGTCTAATCTTGATTCTGCTGCTGAATAGGTTTATGATTTAGGACATGTTTAGTGATGTATGGCTTATATGAGCCCCTTTAGAATATGCTATTGGGAGTAGGAAAAGGAAATTTGAGTGCTCCTTTCCCTTTCTTTCCTTCTTTTTTACTTTCCTTCCTTCCTTTCTTTTTTCTTTCTTTCTTTCTTTAACTGGGATACAGGATAGACACAAATAATAAACTAATAGCTAATAAATATGCAGAAAAAAGCCACTCAAGTGACCAGTGCCCAGATCCAAAAACACATTATTTACCAACATCCTGACGCACCCTCCTCTGGGCACTAACCATGCCTCCCAACACACAAAGATAGCCATCCTCTTGAAGAGATCATAGATTAGTTGTGCCTATTTTTTGACCTTGACATAAATTGAACCTTTTGGTATATATCCCTTTAGTCTGTGGTTTAATGTTTGCAAAAAGTATTCTCCAAACTTCAGAGTCTCTAAGGTCTTAGAAATATAGAATAAAATATTTTTTTCTCTTATGAGTTATCGCAAAAGCTTAAAAGAATTCTTCTGAGGCACATTCACTATGATATAAAGAAAAAGTAAAAAGTAGAGAGAGAGCACATGCTTTGCCCATGAATGTCTGCTAGGTTACAAAGAATACTATTCTTTAATGAATGAAAGCTAAAAACATCACCATGTAGATTCTAGGCATTCTATACTGAATCATATGCCTGGTAACCTCTTAGGAAATATCTTCCAATATGAATAACATGGTCAGTATTTCACATATATTAGTTCTAGGACAATTTTCACTGAGAAGACTTTTTTTAACCATTGTATAAGGTATTAACATGACTGGAAAGGTGTATTTTAGAAGTCCTGTTATAAATTAGTTCTAAATTAATTTTCAAATAAATAAATTTAATGAACAATAAATGAACAAATAAAATAACACATGTATAAGGAGCTGTTCATTTCTGAGGAACAACTAGAACTTTTACTTTTTCAGAGTGTGGATTTAAATAGTACCGATTTAAATTCAAGAATTTGCAGAATATCCTTTTGTTACAAGAATGTGCTTTTGAGGTAGCATACTATTGATTGGTAGAAACAGTTGCCAACTCAATGTGGCATACCACTTAGACTTCAAGAATCTTTTTCCATGATGCAAGTGTACTCATATGGTTATTATATCAGTTTTTTTCTCTCTCCTAATATAAACTCACTACCCTGAAAGCCTCGTATATTGCTTCTATAAGATTCTCTGTGTCTCTAAACAGGAGTTTTCAACAACATATATTTGGTGGGCTATTTTTAAATAGGCTTAAAAAATATTTGCAATTTTAATTAGCATTATTTTGAGTTGGACACCTTGATGGAATTTATTCATTGTATTTAATCTGACTAGTATAATTAGGTCACTTTAAGTTTTCTCATCAGACATATTAGGTGGGATATAAACTGTTTACAGTAGTGTATATATCCAAGTTTATAAAACCTGATGGTAGAGAGGAAATATTTGACAGACCTAATAAATAAATGCCACTCTGTGTTCCTTTCAGTTTATTCCCACATAAGAAATTGTTTTAAAATCATAAGAAGGAGTGTTTTATTTTATTCACTTTCACCTAGTCTATCCAATTGTTGTTGTTGTTAGGTGCCGTCAAGTTGGTATCCGACTCATAGCGATCCTACATACAACAGGCGAAACACTATTGTCAGTGCTTCTCTGCTGTTCATAGGGTTTTCAATGGCAGATTGATTATTGGGAGCGGGTTGCCAGGTCCTTCTCCCAAGCCTGCAGTATCTGGTGTTCCCAGGTGGTCTCCCATCCAAGTACTAACCAGGCCAGACCCTGCTTAGCTTCCGAGACCTGATGGGATCGGATGCCACAGGGCTACAGCTGCAGGCAGTCTATCCAATTAGTCCTATGTAAACCATAGTTCATAAAGATTTCCTCTCTGGTACTGTGCTAGATGCTGGAGGGATAAAAGTAATTGGTTCTGCCCTCAGTCAGCACCCAATCTTCCAGTAGAAAAAGTCTTGAGCTAGGGACAGAGCATAGACAGTAAATTTCATGTCTAACAGAAGAAAACCAGAGTTGACCCTACTTCTCATTGAGGAATTTGCCATAGAGTTGATATGAAAATGAGTGAAAAGAAAGACAATTCTAAGAAACTGGTGGATCAACAGATTATCAAATCTATAATCAATAGCTTTGGAGTAATGCACCAACTTGAATGTGAAATACTGCATCAATATCAAGTACATATTCCCTGTCTGTAATGAATAGCATTAAGAGCAGATAGTCATTACTGAAGTTGTACATGATAGTTCTTTGTGGCCATTGCATAGCTTTACTCCTGACTCTGATAAGATTGGTTGACTACTTCAAGAATTATTTGACATTTTTTAATCATCATATTTTTAGTATAATCTAACAAATATTGCAAGAGGATTCTCCGCATTCCATTCCTGCCTAACTCCCTTTTAAAGCCCAATCTTCTAACCTATGGTCTTGTCACCTGGATCTATTCACTAATTTATGAGTTTACTTTAACTGCAGGCCTGGACTAACAGTTTTTCTTTTGTTTAATAACTTCCCTTGGCATTTGCATTGTCTGTTTTCTCATTAACACTTGCACCTGTCATGTAAGGGGTGTGTGTCTGTGTGTGCTAGTAAATATTTATCCTTACTAATGTGTATCAGACACGCTTAACCACTGTAGAAATATGTAGTCATACAATGTTTATAACAACCATATAAATTAAGGTTTTGGGGCTGTATGCATTTTGCACTGTTACTGTTTATCTTGTTCTTTGTATGATCACTGAGAGCAGAAACCTTGGTATATTTGCTTTTCTATCTTCCTGGACTATGATATAGTGATATACTCAAAGAATATCTATTAAAATAACTACTCAGATAGTTAAGGCAAGAGCTCTATCTTGTCTACTTATATAAAAACTTGGGTTTAGTTTCAGGGTTTAGACATTTTCCTCTTTAATGTTACTCAATAAGTTGTCCATCATTAATAATAACATGGCTTATTTTCTTTATTTTAAACATTACTTTGAAATTTCCCTGACTGAATAGTCAAATACATGTTTTCTCTGGGATATTTCTTTATTTTTTCCTAATTCTATTGGATGGATTCTGCCATATTTGAGAGAAGAGGGAATTTTAGAATTGAAATATCATGCCACTGTGTGAGTCTTAGCAACTTGGTACAGGAAGGACTGAAATAGTTTTAGAATATTTGTACAATAATCTGCCTGCTGCCTTTTCTAATGGTTCTGATAGCAAGTGAGCTTTTTAACCTCACTGCATATTTTGAATGCTGTGTGTATGAATCTGTCCATGCTCAGAGGATAATCGTGACAGAAAGAAATAGCTGTTCCCAGTCTCATAGAAATTACACATGCGGAGGAATAGTACATTAAACCTGTAACATCCCTAGTAAATATAAAATTGCCTCTGTGGTGAATGCTGAGTCAGAAAGTGTCCAGGTGTGCTAGTGGGGAGCATATGCTCTGAGGGAGAACAAGAGGGGCTTCTAGAAGAAGGGGCCCTTGGAGGAAATGGTGAAGTGAGCACAGCAGATCAGGGCAGAGGCTTCAGTCAGGAGGCAGTGTGACGGGTTTAGTCCTGAGAGGCGGGAAATAAGCCCGCAGCGTGGTGCCAGAGGAGAAGACAGAGGTCAGCAGGGGACATGGAGTGATGCCTAATCTACTTACATCAGCAGAAGTAAAGTGAGAGAGGGAGTTTCTGAAGAGTTATTGGATGGATGATTAATTACTTTCTATCTACCAAGAAACTGGGGTAATAGCATGTCTCTTGTAGGCTTCTAGTCCTCAAAATTTGCTCAGTAGAAAAGAAGTTGATCATTCTGTACCCACTTTAGAATTTCTGGAATTTTCCAACTCAAACCACTGTTTAAAATATTATTTTTGTTTACACAAAATGAAGCAATAGGCCAGGGCACTTGATTGAATAATTGAATACAATATTTATATTTTTTCGCCCAAATCAGCCCTTAGGATCAGGTTGGGCATGTCTATAGCAGAAGCAGTTTTAGAGAGCAGCACATGATGTTGATGGAATACCTAACTGCTACTATTGTGGCATGCTTCTGCTAATGCAGCTAGATTTCTTGGTGAGAAAGATAAAAACCTGAGAGTCTATTCTGGAGATCATGGATGCATAAAGGGGGCAGGAGAACTGTGGGGCTGACAATAAAGTCTATTCATAAGTCATACCAAACTAGATTCTTTTTTGTAATGAGAAAAAATCATTAATATTGATAATGATGGAGAGGGAACTAAGAATACCAATCTAGGTAACTAGACCAGAATTCTAGTGTTAAACTTAATCAGTTATGACATTTTCAAATATAGTTGTAACAAGGGAGGAAGTCTGGTTAAATTCCTGACAGAATCCCCAGGACACATATTTTTAGAGCACAACACATCATTCTTTGAATATTTGCATTTTGAGCTCTTGCTCAGGCTCAAGAAAAGCTGGAATGGATGGTTCTAATTTTACTGTATTTGAATTAGCTCAGCAAGGGAAGATATCAAAAGAAGCAACTGACTGGATAAAATATATGAAGTTTAATTCCTTAAAAGCATACCTCATGAAGCAAGAGATTGCTTTATTTACATTTTTGGACTTCTCCATTCCCACAACTAGCAAATCATGGCAAACAAGCTGGGTTCTTCATGAAGAAAACCAAAAAGATAGCTTGTAGGTAAATACTTTTCAAATGTTAATGAAGGAGACCCAGGTGGCACAAAGCAATAGAAACAACAGAAGGAACAAGAGAAATAAAGAGGAGGGGGAGGGGGCAAAAAAGATTTGTGTTCTGAGCTCCTAGGCTTAGGTACAACCTGGCAGTTTGGACTAGATGTTCCACTGCTGACTCCTACATAGCTCCACAATTTCTTCTGCCAGAAAAGGACCATCACAATAGGAAACAGAGTGGATGAACCCAGGAATCAAGGATTGTGTGTCAGCACATAAATAGCAGCATGTTTAAGAAAGGTTAAGATGAGTGGGCCTGAGTGTTTCTCATTGAAAGTTTTAAAAATTCTACCCAAATCCAAAAGAAACTGCACATTTTCCATTTTTGTTCCCATTTGAGGGAAGCATAGTCACCCCTCAGTATTCATAGGAGATTTGGTTCTAGGTCTTTCTTTGTGGATACTCAAATCCCTTATACAAAATGGACTAGCATTTACTTATAACCTATGCACATCTTCTCATATCCTTTAAATCATATCTACAGTGCTTATAGTGCCTAAGACAATGTAACTGCTGTGGAAATAGTCATGCAGTAGTATGTAATGAATAATGACTAGAAAAATGTCTTATGTATTTTTGATCCACAATTGATTGAATACATAGATTTGGAAATCACAGATATGGAGGGGTGACTGTATTTATATTTTCTTCTCTTCTCAGGACACATTACCAAAGTCAGACAGATATCAAGTCTCCAATCACAATATTCAGTGGTGAAGGCAATAATTAACTTTATTTCCATCAGTAAGTAAAGGTTGACTTATGAGCAGCATGTAACTGTTGTTTGCATTTATGTATTTATTTATTTATTTATTTAATACTACTGGGCCTTGTGCATGCTAGGCAAGTGCTCTACCACTGAGCTGTACTGGCAGTCTCCTTTTTGTATTTTTACTTTGAGATAGGGTCTTGTTTAGTTGGGCAGGCTGCCTCTGGCCTCAACTTGTGATCCTCCTGCTTTAAGCCTCCCCAGTTACTGGGATAATAGGCATTTGCCATGGCACCTGGTTGTTTGCTTTTTAAAGAGCAAACCTGAGGATTCCTTTGAATAGTCTGTTGCTTTTTTTTTTTTTTTTTTTTTTTTTTTTTTTTTTTTTTTTTTTTTTTTTTTTTTTTTTTTTTTTTTTTTTTTTTTTTTTGAGTTCACTATCCTGAAACAGGGCTTGGATTTGGCTCATTTGGTAGAGCACTGTGCTGCAACCTCTGAGGTCCGGAGTTCAATTCCCTGCACCGCATAAATGGGAGAAGGACTTGGCAACCCACTCTCAAGGCAATCCTGAAACAGTCAGCCATTGAAAACCCTATGAGTGTCACTATGAGTCGGACACCGACTCGACGGCACCTAGCAACAGCTAGCAATCCTGAAACATGTTTTCTCAATTAGAAATACTTCACTGACCTTCCAAATATGATGTTTGAGCTAGACCACACTGCCCTCACTTTCAAGACATAATTAAATCCAATTGTTAGTGCAAAAATCTACAGAACTGATCCTGAGGACCTGTGAATCTTAAAGATGAATGAGCCACTGATAGATGTCTTCTGTGCAAAATGTGTGCAAAATGTGCAGTGTGCATAATGGGGGTACTGCCATAGAGAAACCCCAAGAGATAAAGATAGTCATAATCCAGTATAGGAAGGCTCATCAGAATGTGCTATCAATGTAGGAGACTAAGATGTTTCACAGATGGAAAAACATTCTTTATAAATGAGGTGAAAATAGTTGCTCAATAGTCTTTGATTGTCAGTATGAGCAGTGTTCATATTCAGAGGGAGTGCTCTCTTTACTAACACACTAATAAAGTTGTTAATGCACTTAAGATATGAGAAGTGATGGCTTTCCACTGGTCAGGTATCTGACCTGATTTGAACTTGCAGCTGAAAAGTAAAGTCAAAGACTGCCTGGTCAACAAGGGGATGTTTTATGGATTTTTGTCTTACTTTCAATACTTAGCATGGTGTCCTGCATAAGGTATTTTCTCAGTAAACATCTTATGCATTTTTAAGTAGAAAAGCTTGCTGTGCCAAATAAACCAGAAGGGAGGTGTTTTTCACTACTACCTCCTTGGAATTCTGAGGCTAAATACTAAGGCCAATTTCAACAGCTACTGAAAGTCTAGAAAATATTTGACTCAATTTTCAAAATAAATAAATCCAAATTTGTTGGAATAAGACTGGTGAAGCTAACTTTGTTCTGAACTCAATGGGTACTGCTTGTTAACTGAGATCTACATATATTTAAGAAAGCTTTGAAAGGTTGGAAGATGAATATAAACCACATGGTATTGTTAGGCTGCCAAAGTATTTTCCCCAGTAAAAAGACTGCAAGTTTAATTTTCCCTATTTGAAGATCTCAAATATGTTCACAGCTATATTGACTTTGATATACAGACTTTACACATTTTGATTCAAAAGCAATAACAGAAGGAGTCACTGTTATTAAGAGATCATGAAAATCTAAAAGTATACAGAAATCCCAAAAATACAGCAGACAGTTCTTTAGCTTTCAATATGCCTTTGTAGTTCAAAGTAAAAAGGTAAAGAGAAACAAAAACCTATTACTAAATAAAATCTTTCTGTTTGAAATGAGCATAGAAAGCAAACTTTTTATAAAATAATCATATTTTAAAAAGAGACAGAAGTGAACAACACGGAGGGAGAAATTTCCTCTGTGTACATACTTTAAGTAGAACTTCCTGTATCAAAATTCCCATAGGAATTCTTCTGCCACTAGAAACGGTGTCAAATAATCCAAACCATGTTGGGGTTAAATGGTGTAAAATTTAAACTTGTCATGTAAGGGAGCCCCTGATGTTCCTGAAGTATACATATTTCTGATTTTAGTGTTTTCCTATACATTTGTTGTTAGGTGCCGTCGAGTTGTGTCCAACTCATAGCAACCCTCATAGGGTGTTTGACTACCAATTGTCTCTGGATTATTTCCAGAGTGGGCTGCCATGTCCTTTTCCCATTTTTTTGTGGTGCTGGGGATCGAACCCAGGGCCTCAGAGACCACAGAGCAGTACATTACCAACTGAGCTAAACCCCAGGCCTTCCTATACATACTGTGTGTTAGTCTCATGTGCCCAGGTGAGGTAGCACAAATATCCTTATCCCCATTTCACAGAAGATTGAAGAAAAAATCTAAAACTAAGGGAGGTCCTAGAGCCTATAAATACTGCTGGCCAGGATGAGAAGTCTGAGTTTTCTCATCACCTACAGCAAGCAGACTAGTTCTCAGAGGAACTGATCAATTGTATAGGCATTGATTGGGTGCTTTCCTCCTTTCTAAAAAAAAATCATGTCTAAATAAAATGAATTGCTTTGCTTTGGATTTCCAAAATCCAAAATGAATTGGATTTTGTGGCTACAGTTTTACTCTTTTCAAAAATACATAAGAACATTTGTTAATGGCAAGCTGAAGAGACAGCAGGAAAAGCAGAAGAAAAGCTTGTTTGGCATAAACAATTAGTCAGAGTCACTATGTAATGTGAAAAGAAGCCAATCAGAAAAGTACCAGCAAGGAAGAGGGGACTGGTCCTAGATGAAGGCACCCACATTATAATGCATGCCGTGGGGTCAGTTGGACACTGGTTTACACCTGGTCCCCTATTTACAAGGAATGTATTCTTGAGTAAGTACTTTATTGTATTATAAATGTTATTGCTCAGCTCTTTACTGTTCATATCTCTAAAGGTCTCATAAATTCATAATGTATCAACTAATTATGTAGGTTCTGTTAACTTAAGAAAATTATCTCAGGTGTAATGTTGTTGTTATTGTTAGGTGCCGTCAAGTCGTATCTGACTTATAGTGACCCTCATAGGGTTTTCAATGGCAGATTGTTTCCGGATTGCATTGGGAGTGGGTTGCCACGTCCTTCTCCCGTTTTTGCAGTGTTGGGAATCAAACTTGGGACCTCAGAGACTGCAGAGCGGCGCTTTACCAACTGAGCTAAATCCCAGCCCCACCCCCAGGTGCTATAAAGATATCCAAATGTTATCTCTAATTAAGTTTTAGATTAAAAATATAGAGAAAGGAATGATTTGACTTTTTCTTTTCTTCTCTTTTCCTTTCTTTTCTTCTTTCTTTCTTTCTTTCTTTCTTTCTTTCTTTCTTTCTTTCCTTCCTTCCTTCCTTCCTTCTTTCCTTCCTTCCTTCCTTCCTTCTTTCTTTTTTGTGGTACTTGAAGGTTGAACCCAAGGCCTCATACATACTTGCAAGTATTCTACCCTAAACCCAATTTAGTTTTTAAAATTTTGAGTCAGGGTCTCTTTAAGTTAAGCATACTGTCTCTGGCCTCTAGCTCTGGATCCTCCTGCTTCTGCCTCCCGAATCACAGAGTGTAGAGGCATGTGCTACTGTGCCCGTTGGTGTAACTGCTTTTAAAGCAATTTCAGTAAGCAGCAAAGTCTTGAAAATAATAGACATCTTTTATAAACATAAGCGTGAAATGTAGTCAACACATTGAAAACCCTTGGTGATTTAAGACACCACTGCGCTGCCAAGCTTGTGCCAGAGAGTATATATTTATATTACTATTTAAGGACATATTCTCATGACAGAATAATTGCTATTGTGATTCTGAGATTCACTTCTGCCTTAAAAAAACATATCCTAGACCATCAATAGCTTTAAGTACATATATATATTATACACACACACAATATATGGATAGTACTTGACCAAGGAAATCTTGGATGCATTGATCTATAGAAGATAGCATGTTATATTTTTATACTCCAAAATATGAAATCATTTTTTCATGTTTTTCAACTTCACTTTGCACACAGTATGACTGAGTGAGCAAACACAGTCAATCACTCAATGATGCAACAGAAGAAAATGAAGTCCTCAGCAAAAGAAGACAAGAGAGACCAGTTCATATATTTGCATTTCAGTCTTAGGATTCTGTAAGTGCTTCATATGCAACTGGATCTATCAAAAGAAGAAAATACTGGGCTCCTTTTAGTACATTGTTCCTGCACTTGGTACTTGAAGGCTTTCAATAAGATGAATGATTAAAAATCCAATGCCATTAGTTAAAATTCTGAGTTTCTGAGGCACAAGTTCTTAAAGATTCCATGGTGATTCCCCAGATGTGGCTATCAATCTAATAACTGTACGACTTCCTTTCCTGGCCCCTGGTGTATTTGGAGAGCCATATGGATCATGCTGATGTCAATGATTAGACATGGCTCTTTCTATGTTTTAAGAAGACTAAGTAGTCCTCAGGGAATTCTATAATATGAGTTTGACAATTTCATTTTACAATCAACCTCTTGGACTTTTTAATGTTTATTTTGCAATTTTTTTTTCAGTGCTGGGATGGGTCCCAGAGCTTCATGTACACTAGACAAGCACTTGACCATTGAGCTACGACCCCAGTCACATTTTGTAAAATGTTTCAATACATGTATACCTCTTTGAATATTTTTCATGTTTCTTATTACTAAAGATACAGATTTAAAGTTATAGGAAAAATCCCTGCTACTTAAAATTTTTTTCTGTCTATAGATTATCTGCTCTACTAAATGTCCTATGTTTTTCATTATAAAAATAACACGTTTATGATATTTTTTAAAAAGTAAAAGCATACAGATAAGCAGGAAACAGGAGATATTAGTTTCTATTTTTAGCCACCCCTTCTTCCCACTTAGGGTTCCTACCACAGTCTAGAAATTGATAAAGTGCATTCCAGAGGCCCATTTTATAGCGTTTAACATAGCTATACATATATCAAAGATCCAAGTGAATAATTTGACATACTGCTTTCGTACTTCATATTTTGTCAACATTCCTTATCATGAGCACATGGTAAAAACTATGTAGGTTTAAAAGAAAGAAGCAGACTAAAACAAAAATCATAATAGACTTAAAAGGCAACTAACCTTTTTCCACCTCATTCAGATTAGCAGCTGGCAGCGACAAAGACAGAAGAGACAAAAGACTTTTTACATTGCAATACAACAGTAGAGCACATGAAGCCAATGCACAGCGTTACCGACAGAAAAGCCAGGGTGAGAGAGCAAACAGAAGCAAGGCTTAGATTGCTTACCTACAGCCGGGCCACACGTACAAACATGGAGAGAAATGAGGCAAAAGGTGAACAGCATCACAGGGAGCTAGAGGTCTGCATCTAATCCAGGCAATTTGACCATCTACAGCTTCACTGTTTAAGATGTACACTGAATGGCTTGTGTATGGGCCTCAGGTATAAAATGGAAAAATTTAAGTGCTCTGAATGTTTTCCATAAAATAGATTCTAAGACTTACATGCCCCATTTGTGTGGAAACTTTCGTTTTATTGAATTTATATAATCCCCTTAGGTAATATGAAGGCTTAAAATGTGATCAAGTTGTATCATCCCAGTAGGTACCCCTGTGAGAACAGGGTTCCTTATGAGACACAGTCTTAACATCACACATCCAAAGGTCTGACAATTAGAAGATATTTTTTCCCCCCAATTTTGACTGCTGGGAAACACATTTTTCAATTCAACACCTAATCTAACCTTAGCTAAGGAGAGACATCCACATTTTCAATCTTGCAGATGTGTCATAGTCTCACATTTCCTTTTACAAGTTTTTGAACTAATCTAATTTAATGAATGCCTTGAAAATTTACCTTGAAAGAAATATCTTATTTTTAGAAGGGATATTATCAGGATTATAAGAAACTAAAAAAATAAGAAATAAGTGAAAGCAAAATCGTCTCAAAATTTCATGCTAAAATTAAAAGTGTAGAAATATTTTAAAATTATTTAACATTTCCAAAGTCCCATTTTCCCTATACCTGGCATAATGGTTTTAATTTTAAATCAGAATGAATCCGACTTTTCAAACATGACTCTTGCCTGATGAACACTACCAAACAAAAGTTGTTCATTACCCAACTAGAAGGACAGATGATGGATTGAAGTACTTAGAGGATAGTCCTGATGACTAGAGTAAGAGGATAATAGGAAAACAGTATTGGCCCTTACAGTTTATGTTGTCAACTACTTTAGAAAAAAAAAAAAAAAGCAGAGGGTTTTTTCCTCTAATAGATCATTGACTACTTACTGTGATATTTTGGTTACTCAGGATTTAAACAAACTTTGATAAATTTCTCAATGGTCGTTCATTTATTTTGAATATTTCCAGTCCAGTTTTATAGCTTACTTATCATGTCATGACTTCCTTGTCTGATTACTTTCAGATCTGTGAATTTTCTCCATTGACAAGATTATGTTTATTTTGACTCTTGGCATTGATGCTAAATGTAAACACTGTCACCATAGTAATTTATGAGCTTCTTCTATGAAGTTTCCTGTGCTCCTCTTTAGTAGAGTTCACTTTCTCATTTTATGCCTTTGTGACACAGAGTAAAATGTCTTCACAGAATAAAGCAACTTGTGACTTGAATGATTTTTAAACAATGACAACATTGTTGTGTTCCATGAGCATAGCAGAGTTTCTGTTCCCAGATCTCATGCTCATTAATCAGATTCCAAACTTAAGTTTAAAACAATGTAGTCACATTATAAGAAAATTCCTCCCTAATTGCACATGTGGATTAAACAGGATACAAAACTCTAGAGTCCAAAGTATACTTTCCTATAATTAAAGGCCACTCATGTGCCACTGATTTCAAAATGTGCAGATGGTTGATATTTTGCAAATGAGCTCATTTTACATATGTAGTTAAAAGATGAATTATAACTTTGCTTCACTTAGATACCTTCTCTAATGCCAAATCATCAAATTCTTCATGCCTTTACAAGGCCAGGTCCAAAGTTATAACGGTACTATCTTCATGTTCTGCATGTCATGTACTTTCTCTTGACTTCAATATTTGTCTTGATCTTGCCCAAACTAAGGCAATCCAATATGCATAACAGCTATGAGTAAAAGGACTAAAAGTGTCTCAGTTCTTGTCCAGAGACAAGCGGTTCTTGACAGATAGTTATGGTAGGTTCCCTCACAACAGATTTTATAAATGTCATATTTTCACAAAGAAGTGATTTTTGCTCAGCTTTGGGTTATTATATGTTTCAAAGAGAGAAATCTGCTTCATCACATTTCTCACAGGAAGGCCCACTGAGCTCAATCACTGAGGATGGGGGGATGTGTGCTTATGGGGAACAGGAGTAGGAAAGGAGCTCGGAAGCCATGCATGGTGGCACATGACTGTAATCCCAGAAACTTGGGAGGCAGGGGCAGGAGGATCACATAACTTAGCAAGACTCTGTCTCAAAATAAAAAGAAAAACAGGGCTGAGGGTATATAGCTTAGTGGTAGAACACTTGTGAAGCCCTGGGTTCAACTCCTGGGTACTGCAAAAAAAAAAAAAAAAAAAAAAAAAAAAAAAAAAAAAAAAAAAAAAAAAAAAAAAAAAAAAAAAAAAAAGAAAGGAGCTTGGGAATTGAGGGGTGAGGAGGTAAGAGAAAGACAAAAAAAATTTAAATAATTAATTAATTTAAAAGAGAAGGGCAAAAAAAAGAAAAAGAAGGTAAGAGTAAGAAATGCCAAATCAAAAGCCAAGGTGGAGGGGCTGCTCCAAACCAACTTGGAAGTGCCAGCCACCTTATGTAAATCACACTAAAAAAGGACCTGAACACAGCTGTGCTCCCCAGCCTAGATTTAATCAGGAAGGGGATAGACAGACAGATGGGATGGATGGATGGATAGATAGATAGATAGATAGATAAGGATATATATGTATACAAATTCATGTTTTCTGTGCTCAGGAAGGTATGAATAGCAAAGTATTCTTATAATACTTGGTGGAGTCCAATTTACTAGGTGGAGTCAGAGCAGATTGGTTTGCAATAGCCTCTAAAATTAAGTGGGTTTTTCAGCCGTTTCTACAATGATCAAAATGATGATGGAAAAAGAGAGCTACCCTGCCCTAAGTAGGTACTAAGTAACAAACATAAGCTGAAACATGGGACTTCATGTCCACGTTTAAATTAGCCCATCCAATAAAGCTCAGATTCTGGGAGTAGCTATAAAGGATCTGGAATCTGTGGCCACATGCTAATGGTGAGTATTTGAGATGTGACACATGTGATCTTGGTGGAAAGTCAAAGCTATGTAGCACCTAAACTCTTTCTAGACACTTTAGAATCAATGTATGTTAGAGGCACTTGCTATCCTTTGGTAATGCAGAATATCAAAGAGTGCCAAAATTCTGCCAACTCAGCAGTGTTGTGGAAGCACTGTCTATATGTGATACAACAATTAAAGATAAAGTATGCTCAGAATACTTCTGAAAATTTAAGTATGACATAACTTTATATGGAAAAGGCAGCTTCAGAGGTACTCTGATGGGTCTGGCTTGTTAAAACTGAACCTTGTTATTCTGTTTCAGTATTTTCCTATGACAAAAGATACTTTCCCATCAAGAAAGGTATTTGGCATATTGCAGTTTGGGTACTCCATAAATTTCAATGATTGTCCAACAAATCTCTGTGAAGTTAACCATACAGATGTGTGTTCCTATGTTCAGAGATACTAAACTTAGCCATATATATAGTCATTCCACTCTGATATTCTTAGCTTTGTATTGGACTATATGCAAATAAGCATAATGAATGAAAACTGCCACATGAAAATGGTAATTCTGAAAACTTAGCATTTCAGTTTACTTTTTCTTTAGATGTAAGATATGTAATATTTTCTTTTTCTCTACCAAGTTTGAGTGATTTATTAAAGGAAAAAGATAACTGACATTTCTTATTCATAGCCACAAAAATGAATCAAAAATCTATTTTGTCAAAATAGATAAGTCATAAACTTTATGTAGACTTTATTGAAAATTGGTTTGAATTGGGAAGAAGTTTAGCAATTTGAATATCGTATCAGATTTATCAACCAAAGAGACAAAGTGTCAGAAAAAAAGTGATGGTTTCATAAGACTATCCAAAAAGCATGTTATCTTCCTGATTTTCATTTTGAAGGACATGGGATATTAGAGGCAAACACTCGCTATTTGTTGTTGTTGGGTGCTGTCGAGTCGGTATCCGACTCAGAGCAACCCTCATAGGGTTCTCAATGGCTGACTGTTTCAGGATTGCCTGGGGAGTGGATTGCCAGGTCCTTCTCCCATTTTTGTGGTGCTGGGAATTGAACTCGGGACTTCAGAGACTGCAGCACAGCGCTCTACCAACTGAGCTAAATCCCAGCCCAACACTCACTATGGAATAAGTAAATATGGGCATAAGTAATGTCAAATGTCTATGTTTTGGCTATGTAAAGAAATGCCCTCTTTTCATACATATATTGGTTGGGGAGTTGGTTTGCTGTGGGAAAATGGTTTGCACAAAAATGTCACTGAATATGTGTGACAAAAAACTTCAGCATGATAGCTCCTTTTTTGCTGGAGAGCAGGACTTTATGACAGATGCATGTGTTGAACTGAGTTTGCTGAGTATCATCGTTAAGTCCTTCTATTATTTACATTATGTCCAATTTCCAAATATTATGTACCAATTATTATTCAATAGTAGAATGGCTTGGGAAACAAATATAACATATGTGTCAATGATGTTTTCAACAGATACACTGATTGATGGCATAGGATTTCTAATTCTGCATACCTGTGTACTCAGGTGGGCAAAGGCATGTGTAGTTGTTAATTCCATCAACACAGGTAGAATTATTTTCACAGTCATTATCTTCACAATCATCAATGTTGACTTCACAATTTTCTCCTTCAAATCCATCAGCACAAATGCACCTGAATATCAGGGGAAGAAAGGCAAGAAACATCTTTTTGATGCATTTTCAAGCCACGCAGTCTAAATATTGAAAAAAAAAAAGCATAAACATATTCATCAATTACAGAGCTTTTGAACTAAAACAGATTGATTTTTAAAATGCTTTGAAATGACATGTTGTAAGCATCAATTTAAGATAATACTCAACAAACTTGAAAACATACAAAAAATAAAATTTATGCTGGCTGCAAGATAGCAAATGGCTCAATGTTCTTAAAAATCAATAAATCCAATATATTTGCAGACCATAGACACAAAGCAAAAATTTCCTCCACAGCCCTCGACATCTTAATCACAAGGTTGTGCTCTAATAAAATAATTCATGCTTCATTGCCCACAAATGAGGAGGAACTGGTTCTGATTTTAAAAATTACGTCATCTACTATTCTATGTGCAATTTCCTTGATGTGTAGTATTAAAAACAAATATAAAAATTTAAATTCTGTTTTTCTTGCAATTATATAATGTGAATATTTTCTTTGTCTCAATGAATATAGTTTTTTTCTGGGACCAAACATTGTATATTTAATATTGTGTAAGTATCAGACTAATCTTTGAGTAAAGTCTAGATAAATAAGCAATTATTTCATAAAAGAAATGAGGTCTATTTCTTCTAAAAAGTGATACTTTTAATACATATTAGTAGTAGATTAGCATTCTTATGTGAGGTTATTATTGCCATTTAATAAAGAACTCTATTTCATAATTCGTCTGAATAAACTGTACCATCCGATTAAATAAACTGAATAAACTGTACCTACCATCTGATTAAAATGTTTATAACATGTATGTCTACTTGTATTGTAGCTTGGAAATGAATTATCAATTTTCTGTTTCAGTGAGGCCCATTTCTTATTAATACACACTGTGCAAAAACAGAAAGCAAATCAACAGATGTATATAGGTTTTGCAGTAGGAGACTGATTGGCTATTAATTAGCATACTGCAGCCAGTACTTTGTCTTGCCCTAATCTGACTTGATTAATCGTAATTTGTGTATGTGCATGTTTTAAAATTTTTGATTGTGTAGCACCCTGAGCTGAGAACCCCGTGTTGTTTCCCTTTGTTTTTAATATTGCCATTCCTCTGAGAGAGATCAATACATATTGTCCACATTCTGACACTCTTTTTGAAAAAATGTCCTTTTATTTGAAAAGGAAAATTCACGTTTGCTTAGTAATTTCTTGCTCTTATGCTTTGTACAGGGGAGATCACCGCCCAGTGACTTACCAGAATCCATCTTTTTCTCCTTCTTTTAAGTGGCAAGTTCCTCCATGTTTACATGGATTGCTGATGCATGCATGAATTGGGATGTCACAGTCCTGCCCCTGGAGAAGGAATGGCCAAGTAAAGATGAATCCAAATAAGGTAGATCTCAGCACATAGAGAAAGCAAAGTAGAATAATGAAGGCATACAAAGGCAAGCAATGCCTCCAGAATGGCGCTCCCACACCACCTTCTATTTACCTTGAAACCATAGGGACAGGTGCATCTATAAAAGTCAACTGGATCATTGTTACAGGTGCCATCATTTTTACATGGATTTGATAGGCAGGGATTACATTTAGCTAGAATATTGATATCCACAGGACCTAAAAATTAATTGAAAAATATGAGATAATGATGCTTTCTATTTTTAGTTCACTTAAAATTGTTTCTAATCCTCAATGTAATAGTAAATATGGTATAAAATTATTGGTCACATATTGACATGTGTTTTTCTCCCATGATAAAACTAGAAATTAACATCATATCACGTTCAGTAATACAACAGCAGGCATTCTCAGTGGAAGGTACCAGAGGGCTTTCTGAGTCAGAATGGGACTCTGGGTTGGTAGCTTAGGTGGTTAGCTATTGATGTTAATGATACCTGTGTCACAGGGTAAATCTCTTTATGGGATGACTAGTTTATGTGGATACATTCCATACCAACTGTCTATATCTCAACCTCAGCCAGCTTCATGAAAAAGTACACCGTTAGTCTTAGGAATATGTGTGTGTAGTAGTGGTGTGCAGGAGTTTTATGAATAAGTAGAAGCCACTGCAATTCATAATCCAATATAGCGCATCTGCCCAGATAACATTGGCTCATTTTTTTCTTCTGGCACTGGGTTTTGAACCCAGGGTCTCATACATGCTAAGAATGTGCTCTAACATTGAATTACACACACAATTCCCAGTGGTACTTTTATGCATATGGAAACAAACCAACAATTTGTTGTTGTTGTTGTTGTTAGGTGCTGTTGAGTTGGGTCCAATTTATACTGACCCTATGTACAAGAGAACGAAACACTCCTCAACACTGTGCCATGCCTGGTACTATGTCAATGCTTCTCCACTATTCATAGGATGTTCAGTGGCTGATTGTTTCAGGATTGTTTAAAGAGTGAGTTGCCAGGTCCTTTCTCCATTTTTGCGGTGCTGGGGATTGAACCCAGGGCCTCAGAGAGTACAGAGTAGCACTCTACCAACTGAACTAAACTCTAGCTCCAAACCAACTATTTAGCCTCCATTTACATTTTCCCTCATGTTTTTTATGCAGTTTATTAGCTCATTATCACAGTATGTGATGGGCAAGGTTTCTAGATCTTCTTCTCTGAAAAGAAAATACCATTGAAATGATCTCTACTTGTAATCTCATGTTTTGTGACACAATTTATAAAAATCACCCTATACATTAGAGGAGTAGATTGATGCAGATTTAGCTGTAGTTACACTTACTATTTGACAAATGATGAACAATGTGGAAATTGAACTGCTCTAAGTAAAATTATGTTCCTTTGATACTACTTTTTGCACTGTTTGTGAAAGTTCATTTAGCAACTGTGTCTCACAAGGACAATGACAGTGACATTTTATATATAAAATATAAATATTTTTATCATAAAAATTCATTATATTTTTGCTAACAACAATCTCTCTGTAGTTGCTTATTTTCTTTGGAATAAACAGTGACAAATTTAATTCCATGTTTCATTACACACAATTCCTAGGAAAGTTATTGAGATAAATGTTATTGGGGCAATTGCATAGCGTGCTCCTGACACCCAGTATCAGTTCTCTAATCTTCTAAGATAACTTCACCCAAAATGTTGCATGACTTCTGCTCATATAAACTCTCTTCCACAAAACTGTTCTCTAGATTACAGGTTAGCCTTGTGGGTTATGTAAGAGAAAGTGAAAACTTATATGGTGGTCATAGAGACTATTCATAGCCCTTCATATACCTTATTTTGGAAAATACTCATTCAAATGTTTTTGAATGAAATTCCACAAAAGAAGATGGTGTTCTGCATTGTTCAGTATTTCTATAGAATAAAAGAAAGCTAAAAAACTCTATGTAGATATATCTACATAGACATTCCCATTTATTTTCAATATTTAGAAATAGTTCTTGGGATGATTGTGTTAAGGGGTGGCATTTGTTTCTAGTGGTATCTTAGTCACTATGGGAGACCTTACCAATGCCAATATCCTCTCCACTTTTTCTTGGTAAATAGAATAACTAATGAAGTCTCTGTATCAAATTACAGCTGGGAAATTGCTGGGGTTAATTCTGAAGTGAGCCTCATAGAAATTCAATTTCTTATCTCCCACAAATTACTTATCAATTAAGGGCAAAAAAATTCAGCCATCAGCCCACTGGAGAAATGAACGGTAGCAATTAAACAGTAAATTAAATTAATATAATACCTCACAATAAATGTCATTGTGTTTGCTGAAGTTCATTTAGAATTGGCAATAGAAAAGGGAATAGTTAATTGATAGTAGATTCTTTAACTGCGGAAGATGAAAGAAGACTCAAAGGTTTAGGATGAGATATGTACTAAAAAAACAGCAGAGCAGCAAATCTAAGGACTGTAAATATTTCTCTGGCCATTTCCCAATACTCTGAGAAAAAAAAATGTCTTCTAGATTTTCTGTGCTTTCAAACTTAAAAGAGCATGATTAGAATAGAGGAGTTCAGGGTTGTCCATTTCTAAGTTCATCCTGTGGAATGTGACATATTTCAACATTTATGTTTAAGGATCTAGATGAGAAGCTTGGGGTTGTTACAGAGAAAAAAGTCCACATTGAAGAATTTTTTTAAAGGAGTATGTAAGTAACAAAATTGTCAGATGAAGGAAGTCCCTTATGTACCTTATCACATGTTCAAGATTTACTTCATAAATATCTGCCAAATTATGCCTGAGGAATAAATACTATCTAAGACCTTTCGTGACAATTTTTGAAACCCACAAATCTGTTTTAGTGACATTGGGTTTAGGAATATAACAAGATATAGAGTTCTAACTTCTGTTGGCAAAGTTGACTATTTTAACTACTAATTTATTGGCTTCTCCTTTTAAATATTATTATTTGTTTTTCCAATGCTAAGGATTGAACCAAGGGGCTTATGTATGGTAGGCAAGCATTCTACCACCGAACTACACCTACAGTTATATATCTTTCTTTTAAAATCAGTTCTTTAAGGATGATTTCTTATTTCTAGCACTTTAGTTTGAGTAAAGGGTAAATTAAAAGATGCTTGTAGATTATATAAATTCCAAAGAGGAGCATCTTCTGATATATCCAAATGTCTCAAAATTAGATTGTAATTTCATTTAGCTAAAACTCCTTCCTATAATGTGATTTTTACATCTACCTGGTTTCTCTAACTCTGCTTATTTCTATATTTAAATCCTTTGGGACAGTATCCCTTGTATCTGGTCCTGCCCTCTCATTCATCTTCCCACCCATAATTTGCCTCTCTTTTACAGTCTCTCTTCTATCTTTTATTTGACCCCAATTTGTGATTCATTTTCCAGGAAATGCTTTCTCAGAGAGCCTGCCCTGCAATCCTCTGATTCAAAAAAGATGATGTCTTTAACTTGTTTAAACAATAAGAAGATGCCATCAGAAATTAAGGGATAGTCTAAATAAAGCCATCATGAAATGACAGACACAGTAGCAGAGCTCTCTAGAAGCAAACCAACACTTGTAGGATTTTGCACATTTGAACAGTCCCTGGTGAAAAAACGATACTCAGAAACAGAAATTGGAAAATTCTTATAGCAGAATAAATATTAATCTTGGGTAGAGAATCCATCAACCCAGGTCAGTAATCCAGATTTGTCATTTAATTGTGTAGCATTAGGATAGTGGCAGTCATCTTAATGGATTGCTTCAAGCATTAAGTGAGATGCTAATGAATGTCCATCAAGAAACATAGATCAATCATATAAATCACAGCAAGGACACACACTCTTTCCAAGACGTCCACAGAATGTGGTGGAATTAAACAAAAATAGTTAACGTAAAAGGAGAATGAGAGTTCTTTGCTTATCTGTTCATATTTCAACACAAAGACAAGTTAGAGCTTGTTATTTATCTATTTATTCAAAGTTCACTGAGCACCTTCTAGATATGGTAGCTGTTGTTGTTGTTGGGTGCTGTTGAGTTGTGTGTGACTCATAGTGACCCTCGTAGGGTTTTCAATGCCTGGTTGTTTTGGGATTGCCTCAGGAGTGGATTGCCATGTCCGTCTCCCAGCTAAATATGGTAGGAGTGACTAAAATTTGGGGGATCTGTAGGAACTGTTATGAAAACCATGAGGTATAATAGAGATAGGTGTCAAGAAGTAATTACCTGTTGGGTAACAATTCCCTGAGTTAGTGATTTTTTTTTTCCCCCAGTACTGGCAGATAAAACCAGGGCTTTTTCCTCTATGCTAGGTAAGTACTCTACCACTGAGCTGACTCCCTCGCCCCCTTTTAATTTATTTCAAACTTTTTATTTTGAAGCAGGGTCTCACTGAGTTGCACAGGTTGCCTCTGGCCTTGAATTCACAATCCTCCTGCCTCAGCATCCAGAGGTGCTGAGATTACAGGCATGTGGCATGGTGCCTGGTTCCAAAGTTAATAATTAAGTTAAGAATTAAGTTAAAGAACACAGCTTGAGCCAGACACTGTGGCATTCACCTGTAATCCCACCAACTCAGGATGTTAAGACAGGAGGATTGAGAGTTCAAGACCAGAGGCAGCCTGTGCAATTTAGTGAGACGCTGTCTCACAATAAAAAATAAAAATGGGATTAGGGGTATGGCTCAGTGGTAGAGAACTCTGTCCAGCATGTGCAAGGGTCTGGCTTAAACCACTCAGTATGGAATAAAAATAAGGAACACATATATGATTTCTGAATTTGGGGTAGCAACCATCACTAGAAAGAACAAAATAACTTTAAGACACAGGGGAGGTTCTCTTTGTTCTTGCTTTGCTGCTTGACAAGGAACTATATAATCTTCAAACTTTTCTCCTTTTTTAAAAGCTAACTGGTTCCAAGAATGTTAACACATTGTCAACAAATTACTCTTCAGGAGATGTGTTCCACAGAGAAGAAAAGAAATGTTGCTTCAAGGAGTCAGATATTTAGTAGTGTCACCAAAATGAAAGAAGCCAGTCTAGGCTACCTAGATTGATTTAAGATTTAGTTTTGACTGAAGAAAGCACCATAGCATCAGCTATATGGATGGAGGTGTGTGTAGCTTAATAATTCAAAGGGAAAATGAGAAGAAAGTTTGGTTGGCAATCTGTCTCTGTCACTTGCTTTAATCTTTAATGGAAGAACTGCTGGACCTCAAACCCATTAAAGCCCATAGGCTGGCTTGCTTACTTGACTCAAATCACTGGCTATGCACCTGATACCAATATTGCCACCCACCGAGAATTGTATCTCACTTTGATTTATTACCAAAAGCTCCAGACAAAAATTTCTAACTATATCTGACTGTGCCTTCATTCTGGCATCCCTTGGAAGCATGAATCCTGTAACAAAATCTTCTAGCACTGCCCTTGTATAAAGTCAGAGTTACATCAAAGACAACTCAAGAAACATGGAGATGATATTTGACGTTGAGCATAATGAACTAAAAGGAGTCTTTTATTTAAAACCAATAATTCTATGCTCCACTTGCTACTACTGAACTTCTTAAGCATTAATATCAAAGGTATATTTGTTAACACCATCATTAAATCATACACTTACCAAATATTTATTGACAGTGTACTTTGTGCCAGGCACTAGGCTAAGTTTTAGGGAATCAAAGCCAAGAGTAAAATGCCTGAGTTTCTGGAAAAACTTATGGTCCAGCAGTAGAGACATACATGTATCAATTAGAGAAAGAATGTGGGGAATGCGAATGTATGTCTTGAAATATGGATTCTAAGTTTCTGTAAACCATTAAGGGAGAGGAATCTACTAAATGAATGGAAATGTGAATCTGAAGTTCATCAGAAGGGTCATGGCTAGAAATGCAAAAGAACGTATTGAAATCTATTAGGAATTTACTAGGACTATGAATAGAGCCCAATATATGTCTATATAAAATAGTGGTTAAAAAGAGAAAGTGGTGTCAGCAAAAGGAATGAAGAAAGAGCCAAAGAGAATGTACAAGAGGGAGCAGTGGCCAACACCGCCTAAGATGCAAAGAACAAATAAAGATAACTGAAAAGAAGCCATTGAATTTAGCAGGACAGAAGTTACTGGTGCCTTTATAATTCCAGTTTAGGGATAAAAATGTCTGCCATAAGATAGAAGGTAAAAATCCTGTAAATTTGGATAACATAAATGACTAACAAAAACAGAAAGGTTAAGGGTTACTCCTATGAGATCACAGAGCTTGGACATCGGCTATATTTTTTGAGACCTTAGGTCAGTATATCAACTTATTAAATCTAGAGGGAAAAGGACAATAATTATTTTATGGTATTACTGAATTAAAGAGAATATGCAAGAGCTAAATATTAGTTGTTGGTTCTCCTCACCTATTAAAATAAATGTCTGCTAAAATTTTTGCAGTTTTAAAATTTGAAAGTGTAATGAAAAGTAGCTTCTTTTTATTGTTTTCAGAATGATGCTTTTGACCCTATATACATGTCCCACTCTTTTGGGACTTGTGTGAACAAAAAAAATCATAATACCCCAAAGCTAAGGTTATTTCAAACTTATCACCATATATTAGTGAGATGCATCTGAACATGTTGATTTAATTCTAAATCATGCTTCAAAACTGACCTAAGTAGAAAACTTTTCATCATTTCTAATTTGGGCTAGATTATTTAATCTTCTTCTTACCAAGTTCAATCAAAAATTTCAGGACACTAAACAAAAGACCTCATTCAAACTTGCCAAAAACTCTCCCCAAAGGGAAGACATTCTTCTTGTTAAGAAAATCAATAGTATTTCAGTGAGAAAAGTTAACAACATAGTCATCTATATAGCTCAATCTTCTTACACCAGGAGACTTAAATTATATATTATAAGTTCACAATGTTCCCTGTCCCTTGCTAATTTCCTCAGTGAAAACCTGGGAAGCACAAAGCTCTTTTACTGCCAACTTCTTGACCATTCTAATCTCATATGATAATCCAAAAATGAGTATGGGGCATTTGGGTTATCAGTCAAGTCATGACCATTTATTTTCTACTCGGGAATGCTCTCATCTGGGTATTAAATGTACTGTGATCCTCTACTTTATCTTGTTCCTTTATTTTGGCTTTACATCAAGAATATGAGGTTATACCATAAGGAAAATACTATGGAAATTTTTTATTGAAATAAGTAATTACTCAAAATAGTAGTATAGCCTTTTATTGCAGAAAATTTAAATTATACTTAAATATAGTTGTGTAAACATGTCATCAAATGAAGAATATTCATCTTCTTGATGTAGTTTGAAGTTATATATTGACAAAGCTTAATACTGGGAGTTTGTGCTCACATGACTTCCACGTATAACATAAAAACACAGCACATA